>SDVV010038905.1:0-10684 GCA_016164225.1 Gammarus roeselii | reverse complement strand
GTCAGCGTCTCACAGTTAAGAGACACAATACCCAAGGCCTGCCCCCTTTACGTGAGGGAGTCAGCGTCTCACATTTAAGAGACACAATACCCAAGGCCGGCCCCCTTTACGTGAGGGAGTCAGCGTCTCACAGTTAAGAGACACAATACCCAAGGCCTGGCCAGAATATGTAATATCCCATTAAATGTGTGCTTGCTAGTGGGCAGGGCTGCAATATCGGCATTCGTCTGTGTTAATGTGGATTGTTCTGAACTAATATTAATTGATGGTTGGGTGGTGTCCGCAGTGTAGTCTGAAGAGGCATACTATGGTGTTCGGGTAGCACGGTCTTTGGGGTATCAATCTTTTTAGTGTCGACGTTGCGTAAGTCGAGGACGCAGGAGGCCAACGTTAAAACCAGTGAAGAGATCGTTCAGTGGAGGTTCAAGTGGTCTATAACCAGGAGGATTTGTGTTATGGAATTGGGTTATCCATCGGAGTTAATCTGGCTGCACCTGTGGTAAGCCTCAGAGCCATGTTCTAAATGTGTCGTTATTTGTGTAGTTATATGTGTTCGCGAGTTCTGGTATCCAATCTGGACTGGCGTATTCCAGCACCGAGTGTATGATTTTTTTGTAATAATGAAGCGTGTTTCCATTTGTTGGCTGAAGTCGGTGCCAGCAACGGCTCTGAGGGCGTTGTTTCTCTGCTTGCATCTGTTGGTATCGACTCATTAAGTAATCATATGAGATGTATTAACTCTCTAAGTAATTGTATTAGATGTATTATGTTAACTCTTCAGGTAATCGTGTGAGATGTATTAACTCTATAAGTAATCGTAGGAGAACATCCCATATAGGCCAGTTACATGAAATAAATACTACTATTGGGACTTCCAAAAGGTTTCGTACATGTACGGAGAAAATTTTCGACAAATAAACCTGGAAAACATAATTTTCATCGTTCTATTTAGGATTCCAAACAACAAGACATTGCTGACAGACGGGCAGGATCAATTCAGATCGTCATCGCCTGCCACCTGAGCCACAATAATGGGCCCCGTCAGAGGGCCATCTGTCACCCGCCCGGTCTAACTGCCCGTCAATGCAGCCACTAAAACATGGCCCAAAGGCAGTCAATTGTCTTGAACTCGGCACTAAATTGAAGGAGCGATCGATGGCAGTCGCTGCGGGCAATGACGACCGTCATGATACCTTCCAAAAACCACCGAGGTAATCCAGAAACTCCACAAGGGAGGAAGGATGCAGTAAATAGTGACAAAAAAAAAAAAAAAAAAAAAAATATTGGTGTTGTTGTGTATCATGAATATCCTAATTCACGTCTTCTTGAATAGAGTTCAAACTTTTTTCTATCAATAAGTTCGTGGAAATCAAATTTTTCGTGCCCAATACTCACGTACTTCAGAAAACCAGTCTCATTTCAAACAATTTTTAACTCAGAGACTTCCAGGACTTTAAGCGAAAAAGTTCAATCCTGCTCAATCTTTACTCCTCCCTGTACTTGTTTTCTATTTCAGATTTGTATAATCAATCAGTTATTTACCCAGCTTCTTGACCGTTTTATTACAAATTTTGCTTAAATCTCAAAATTGTCAGTAAAATATTCTGAATAATTATGAGTTTCGTATAAAATTACAGATGAAATGACAAACAAATGTTGCCCCGTTTTCTGTATGAACCCATTAACTATCTCAATAGTCAATTTCATACCTAAATACAGAACACATTTGTTTTAAGAAATATTTGTATTAACTATCCAAAAATGTATTTGACGGTTCAGAAGAGAATCTAAAGTATTGATACATTATTATATCGAATCGGGCCACATTCTTATATCGACTAGAAGAGAATCAGAAGAAGTGACACATCTTCATATCGACTACTAAAATACTTTAGGTTTGACCCAGAAAGCTTGACCTAATATTTTGAAATCAAATAGATAAATGTCATAAATATCTAGTTCTATAACTTTCAGGGTACTCGTCACGTAGTCCACAAAAGATTCCAAGTCGTTTTGCCAGCCGCTACCTCGTTTTTCTATCCGAAGTAAAATTCCTGTAAACTCCTACGAGCAATCGGATTAAAGTAATGCATTTTTGTACTACGGATTCCATTAAATGCGCACATTCCGTCTATTTTCACAAAACCTATTGCAGTGACAAGGGTATTCGCTAATTTTTTGCAACCCTTCATTAACCTCTGCCTTCATATTTTATTATTGGTTGGTATTGTTTTGCAAAATTCAAATATTGATTCTATATTCCGAACTTTCAAATGTCAATTGAAGGGCAAAATGCGTTAGTGATCTACCTGACAAAATGTTGATAGAGATCAAATTCAGTGGAGAGAAAGAATATGTGTCATAGTTCCTTTCTCCCGCTTTCGAGAACGCCTTCTAAGAGAGGTTATGTGCTCACGAGCTCGGTCTGCCTCGCACCGTTCTCCTACTGGCCGCTATATTACGTACACACAAAATGTCACTGGCACAAGCTGCTTCAAGCGAGAAGGGATCTATGTGACACAGTTCCTTTGTTCAACTCAGTGAGTGCTGATATGTTTCTTTTTCTTTCGATCAATGCTATTGTGTCTGCTCTATGCTACTGTACCTGCTATATGCTACTATTTCTGAGCAAGGCTACTGTACCTGCTCAAGGCTACTGTATCTGCATTTTCCTAGTGGTCAATGATACGATTTCTGTTCTATGCTAGTGTACCTGCTCTAGCAACTGAACCTGCTCCATGCTACTGTAACTGCGTTTGCCTACTGTACCTGCTCAAGGCTACTGTACCAGCTTTATGCTACTGTATCTGCTTTATGCTAGTGAACCTGGTCTATGTTGATGTATCTGGTCTATGCTTGTGTACCTGCTCTATTCTACTGTGTCTGCTCAATGCTACTGTACCTGTTCAAGTCTTCTGTACATGCTCTATGCTACTGTATCTGATCCATGCTAGTGTATCTGCTCTATGTTACTGTATCTGCTCTATGCTTGTGTACCGGCTTTATGTTACTGTATAGGCTCTATGATAGTGTACCTGTTCTATACTACTGTACCTGCTCGTTGCTACTGTACCAGCTCTATGCTACTGTACCTGCTCAACGCTACTGTAACCTGCTCCATGCTATTATACCTGCCCCATTCTACTGTATCTGCTCTATGCTACTGTACCTGCTCTATGCTCCTGTTCCTGCTCCAGCTATTGTACCTGCTCTATGCTACTGTACCTGTTTTATGCTACCGTATATGTTCTATGCTACTATACCTGCAGTATTCTACTGTACCTGCTCGACAGCCAATGAACATTTGAAATTAAAAAACTGTATGATTAGTATGAAGTCGACTGCGCAAAAGACGAATAAGGTGGCGTAAAACTATGAAATGTTGAATTATTGCATCATGGATCGGATCGATCATTCCTCCATTCGCAACGTTCGTAAACAAGCTAGGTCGGAAAACTATACAAAAGCAAAATAATTAATCACAATTCCATTCGAAACCTCTATTAGGTACTTTATTTTTAATATTGATGGAGAAACAACCACTCAACCTGAAGTCAAGGGCTAATGTAACCTAAATGAGGCGATGTGGCATGCTAATATTGATCAATGTCCGCTAATATTTGACCTAACTCACATCATTCCATGGGTAAAACTTTTAGCTCCTCTCGTCCATTTTGTTAGAAGAACTTAGTCACTATGACATAGAAAAAAATAAAAAAGAGGGGATAGATGAAGCTGCGTAAAGTTGCCCGACTCCATACTTCGGGCAACCATCAGCCGAAGTAAAAAAAAAAAAAAATGAATATATTTTTTCATCATTTGTTTAAACATAAGTCATGCTCTATGTGAATCACAGTCATGCTACGTATGTTAACAGCACAGTCATGCTATGTGTGCATCACAGTCACGCTATGTGTGCAGCAGAGTCATGCTTTGTGTGCAGCACAGGCATGCTATGTGTGCAGCACAGTCATGCTATGTGTGCAGCACAGTCATGCTATGTGTGCAGCACAGTCATGCTATGTGTGCAGCACAGTCATGATATGTGTGCAGCACAGTCATGCTGTGTGTGCAGCACAGTCATGCTATGGGTGCAGCACAGTCATGCTATGTGTGCAGCACAGTCATGCTATGTGTGCAGCACAGTAATGCTATGTTTGCAGCACAGTCATGCTATTTGTGCAGCACAGTCATGCTATGTGTGCAGCACAGTCATGCTATGTGTGCAGCACAGTCATGCTATGTGTGCAGCACAGTCATGCTATGTGTGCAGCACAGTCATGCTATGTGTGCAGCACAGTCATGCTATGTGTGCAGCATGGAATCACACATTCATCGTCAATTATGGTGATTATCACGTTAGATTTATCAGATTTAAATGACACGTTGAAATAAGGTGTCCGTTTATTCAACATTTCAAAACACGCACAAAGAAGACGATTCCTCTGCCCAACAAAAATTATCCCGAACGTAAGCCACCACTACTCTGGACCTAGGAAACGAATCACTGTGTTCCAAGACATCAAGTTATGAATCTGTAGCCTGGCATTTGATGCCGATCATATAATAAGTGTATTACTCCCACATTGAGAATAATACAATTTTTTTATGTATGAGCACAGAATGTGCTCACTCATAAGACCAGGATTCATCTCCAGTCTGAAAAACTGGATGTGACGCTGTGAAAGTAAATCACGATCAGCCTAACCCTCTGTGTCAGCCTAACTTAGCCACCCTCCTAATTATGGGGAAACGATTGTTTTTCTAGACGTACAAAAATATGGCACAAATGGTGTAGCAGCTAAGTTGCGATACATGGAAAGGGCTGTGGTTTTTCTGTAAAGACAGAGCTGTTCCCACCAACTTTAGAGCATGGCTGTCTTAGGCTGTCACAAGATGGCGGTGAACTCACAACATCATGCAGAGGCAAGTTGCTTGCATCCCACTTGACGCACGCAACAACGATGTGCTTCCGTGCAAGTTTGATACCAGTTTTTATTCAAGGTCCTGCAACCTTTTATGATAAGTACATTAGGACGAGAGAATTTTGCACAAATTGTCATGTTCAAGAAATCAGGACCACTGGGATAATTACAAAATTCATCATATACTAATTCAGGTAATTCAGGCAAACATGCGTTATTAAACGTATGGTGAACTAGACTTTCTCCAGTGTTCACACTGAAATCGCACAACCTTCGACTATGTTAACCATTAGGTCTTGATTTCTATGCAGTAAGGTTATGGTTTTCCATAGAAATGTAAAGATACCTATTTATTGATTTATTTAAAGCAATATTCAATACCTGCTTGGTGAGTCCTACAATTTGACAAGAAACATTTGGTGCGCAAAGTCTGAGCCCTGCCCTCTCTACAAACTGATGATCTAACCGATACAGAAACACAATATCAACTATTTTTCAAGTTTATAATGTACTTGCTGAAGAAAATTGGCTGCAGTGATATTTGTTCAAGTACAGTATTTATAAACATTTATTGACAGTATTCGTTAGCAATATAATGACAATCTCCGCTGCAATTAAACAATTGATTCCCAGTGTTTTTTTCTCATCAGGTAGCTTGCAACTGACGAGGTTGGACGTTGGTTCGCTAGGCTGAATAATAAATTGTTAGTGATATTAGTATAACATCTTTGAAGTCATTTGTATTACGGCGTTACGTCATTCCAGTCTTTTTTTTTATCTTCCCGCATTTGTCCTCCCCGCTGGCTTTTCTAGTTCTTGATTTCTTCGTTGGGGCAGACTTCAAACATGACTTGATTAGAATGCGTATATCTTCCCTCGGCGTGAGAATAAGCTTTCGGGTCTCGACGTGTCCGTGGTTGTAGCGTCTTGTCCCGGAAATTAATCTGAGATGTTTTAGTGAAATCCCAAATTTCACTGCTGAATCACCAGGTCGCGATTGCGCTTAGCCATAAATATACAAGTAGTGTGTGTATTAGTGTCTAAAGTTATCAAAGTGGTTTCAGTCTAATGATCTGTGTATCTTTCCAACACCAAACTTCCAAAAATTCGGAGCATCAACATGCGATACATTTTTATGGAGCATCCTGTTAAGGAGCGTCCAGCAACGAAAGTGTATAACTTGAGAGTAAACGCAGCGTCCTACTGTGAAGCATTGAGATGCACTCTTCTACACACTATTTAATACAAAGAAAGTAACATAGGTTGCCACTAAATGTAAATATCTAACCGCGGTCCAGCTTGCAACGAAGCGCGGGTCACTCAGCTTATTGTGAATCTTGACTGTGCCTCTTAGATCCCCGTCCCCTGCCATCTCAATAGCTTGAGAAGTTAGCCAACCCTGACAATCTCGCTCTCAAATAGTGCACATAAAGTCAGTCCGAGTTGAGAATGGGAAGGATTGTGAATGATTTTAGGTGTTGACAATCAAAATGACACACAACAGAGAATATCAACTGAGAACATCGTGCGGGGTTGATCTCAAGAGGCCCAACACGCACTGAACTCGCAGCCATTGTTAAGCGTGCAGAAACAATATTATGGACGTGTGAGCAAAGAGGTTTTGTTGCCAAACCTCACTGCGTGCGAGGAGGTTTGGCTACACAACCCTGTGCCCTTGCGCACAGGGCAAGACACAATGGTCCGGCGTGTATCAGCCAACTGGTGTGAGATAAGGGCGGGTGAAGAAGCGAGGCAAGTTCGCGGAACACTGGCGCAGGAGATCTCATCCGGAACACTGTGCTAGTTAAACTTGGCACCATTGCCACTTAATTGACATTGGATACCTCCGAACTATTTTATCATGAGGAATGAAATTGCAATAGGTTCAGATTTTGACATCAGTAGCATTTCAAGTAAAATCGATTAATTAAATATTGGGTATAGCTAACTGTGAAAACTTGCATATCTATCAAGCAGGGATACATGTAACTGACATACAAGGTTCCTATCTAACAACGTAACTCCGTACAAGAGCTGGCATGATGTGAGTTAGGCCTAAAATTAGCGGGCATTGCTCTATATTAATTAGGCCGCAACAGAGGCGCAATTAGGTTCCATCGGCCCGATGTTTCCCCACCCAAATTACAGTACATAATAAAGGTTTTCTATGGAATTGTAATTGTTCCGTTTTAAATACAATTGTATTTCAATGAGCGTTTACGAACGTTGCAAATAAAGAAATCATAAATACAATCAATGGAGAAGTTATTCAACATTTCATGCTGTTACGCCACCTCTTTCGTATATGGCGCCGTCGATGCATATTAACCATACAGCTCCTTGATTTCAAATGTCCATTGGCTATCAAACAGGTACAATAGAATAGAGCAGATACTGGAGAATAAAGCATGTACAGTATAGTTGAGCAGGTACAGAAGCATAGAGCAGGTACATCAGCAAAGAACAGGTACATAGCATAAATTTTGTACAGTGGAATTGATGGAAACAGAATAGAACACCTCAGGTCTCACAGAATTGAAGAAAAGAACTCTGTCGCATAGAACCCTCCTCGCTTGAAGCAGCTTGTGTAAGTGACATTTTGTGAGTACGTTAAATAACGGCTAATAGGAGACTAGTGCTAAGCAGAGACAGACACGAGAACATAGCCCCCTTCAGATTGATCTTGGGAGGCGTTCTCGAGGGCAGGTGAAGGGAACTATGACACAGAGTTCATTTCTCCAATAAATTTGTTCTTTTTGTCACATAGATCACTAACGCTTCTTGCCCTTCAATTGTTCTGGCATGACCTTTTGACAGGGATTCAGTATATGAAAACTCCTTCTGATTAGCACTTGTTTTTTCCTACCAAGTTGATAAATAAAAATCTTTACATTCAATATGTCCCACAAATTCTCCGATGAAATGAATAACATTGTACGGGGCAAATAAACATGGCGTTTTTTCATGCGCACCCGAATATTAAAATGACGTTGCAAAACAAAAGATATTGAAACATATCAATGCTAAACGTTTATTAAGTTTTTTTTTTCTCGAAAAGGTATATGTGTTCAAATCGTTTCATTGTAGGATTCGTCTGTGACAAGAAGCCGAGGGCTTTATTTTCAGTGACGCCCAGGTATGGAGGGACCAAATCAATTTCATTGAGATATGAAGTGCGATAACAAATAGTCTAAAATAGTATCACAAAAAAAAAACATATCTTTGTAAACAGAAGAATTCATGATATCTTAAAAATTAAATTCAATAATTTTTTAGATGCGGGCCATTTAAACGAACAATTTTCCAGAATGGCTCGCTCCGGAAATTTTAGTAACTGACACAATAAATCCCATCATCTATACCACGCCCACCTCCCTTTCATGTCTTCTCGAATATTTTTTGGTTTAATTGACACGAAACTCTTGACTCCTGGCGCCTTGCTAAAAGAAAAATTGAATTACAAACAATTAGAAGCGTTAGGCAAGCTCTTGAAGCCTTTCTTCGAGTGTATTCTCAGGAAAAAATAAATTGGGCAGTTTGAAGTTGAACATTTCAAGCATATCGAACTATGTTTTTACACATTTGAACAATTGGGGTAGGGACCAAGCTTAAGGTAGGAAGGGGGGGGGGCGTTCAAATGTCCTTGTACTATATATCACGACCGTTTTATTAAGAACCGAAGGACTGATTTTGTAAAATATTTTTCTTGCAACGCGTATCGACTAGACCGAAAATTTGACAGGACCGAATCACTTAGCGTTAGCCAACTAGACGTATCAGAGATAAACCCAAGTATATGTTCAAATGGGAAAGGGTCTTAATACAACATATTGTTATCGCAAAGAAATCGTGGATCTGGTTGATAAATTTGATTTTCACCAAAAGTTGAATGAGCCGAATTGTCCAGCATCAACACTAATTGAATCAGTTTCGACCATGGTCCATAACACAAAGAGTTCATGCTACTTGTAACTCTTGGCCCTTGATACTGTTAAAATTTGCTTGTGATGGTTTGAAAATTTTCCAATGAATCTTTAATGGCAAGGGCTTAGTGAGCTCTTTGGTGACGGCGAAGATTCCACTACCACCAGATACTGATTCGTCCCGTTTCTGATTCATTCGACTTTTTGGTCAAAACACCACCGGCCCTGATTGCAATTCCTCCATTCAGGCCTTTGGCCACATTCGCTTTCAATTGTTTACAATTTCCGTTCTATTAGTTTTAATCTCTGATACTTTTGAGTCAAGTTATTCGATTGGAACATATTTTGTCCCTAAACACTTTCAGGTGAAATCAGGACAGAATAAACGCTATCGGGATATTGAAATAAGTAGAGTTGTACCGCTCATCACGACATCAACGTATTGCAATTCATCGATGCCGAGTCTACTGACCTTTGTAGAGTCTATGCAAAGTTTTTCCAAAAAAAATCCTCAAAAAAATAGAGTAAAAACTAAATTAAATCTAAAACTACTGGAAAACAATAAGGTATATCGAGCAGCAGTAGAAGCGAGTCACCCACAAATCATGTCCTGATATGGAAACTTACTGCAGAGAAGAATACACGTTAATTAATGAAAAATATAATTTCAACGGATTTTTTTTTTACGGCTCACCAATTTCTTGCAACAAGTAAATGTATTGGTCCGGTTTTCGAACATAAGTACACTATACAAATTTCAATTTCCCGTACTAAATATCGGTTAGGATGATATTCAATTTTACCTAAAAATATATAGTTGGAGTCGTGGGTTGTATCAACATATAAAAACGTTTAGAACAATGGATATCATAATTATGTTCCTGACAATGACATCAGTTAGCGACCTATTAGGATTACAGGCGGTTGTAATAATAATTATTTCGGAAAATAATAAAATAATTGTAAATCAAGGGTCCTGGAATTTGATTATCTCCCTCTATACTGGCACTTTAATATTCATTTACCTTTCGTTAGTATTAGGAGAGGATTCCATCAACATTGTTTTAAAATTCATGCCCTTATAGGTCAATGATTTCATCAAAATATCTCACATGTGTACATCATCAAGAATATCATTCCATTATTATGGGTGTTGACCCCAATAATCTTCATATAGCAGCGACCATTACACTGAAACGTCACCCACATTATCAATTTGGTTTAACTGAATCTTCAGGAAATGCGAAACATGTTGTTTCCCGAAATAAATAAGCATTGGAATGAATAGGTTTTGGGATATCACAATCAGGACGTGAGGTAAATTTAGCCCAAGCTTCATGGGGAGTAGTGTTCATAACTCCACTGCCTCTCCACCTACAAGAAGCTCATGACAAGGATGGGGTTTTACTGAACCTCCAACCTGCATTGAGGCGAGACAAGCTTTAAAGATCTGACTCTAGTCAGCTAGCTCTGTTTGAACACTCTTTGGTTTACTGAACCTCCAACCTGCATTGAGGCGAGACAAGCTTTAAAGATCTGACTCTAGTCAGCTAGCTCTGTTTGAACACTCTTTGGTTTACTGAACCTCCAACCTGCATAAAGGCGAGACAAGCTTCAAAGATCTGACTCTAGTCAGCTAGCTCTGTTCGGACACTCTTTGGTTTACTGAACCTCCAACCTGCATTGAGGCGAGACAAGCTTCAAAGATCTGACTCTAGTCAGCTAGCTCTGTTCGAACACTCTTTGGTTTACTGAACCTCCAACCTGCATTAAGGCGAGACAAGCTTCAAAGATCTGACTCTAGTCAGCTAGCTCTGTTCGAACACTCTTTGGTTT
>SDVV010038903.1:0-10684 GCA_016164225.1 Gammarus roeselii | reverse complement strand
TATTTAAATGCACTTATATTTAACGTTATTTGTTAACAATGGAAACAAGAAAAAAAATCAGTTCTGAAAATGATTGTTCTCATAAACCGTGTTGATACTGATTTCGGTAAAATTATCTACCTCAGCGCTGTCATATATGGGCGTCTTCAGGAACAGGTTGGACTGCCTCTATTACCATAATTATCGGCGCTAATTGGCGTGATGAGAGCGCATCCTTGGCTGGCGGGCAATGACCGTCGTCGCGTGGACTCAGGGGCGGGGCATAGATATTTCAAAGGGACACTAATGCATGTAAGTATCCTTGATACGGTAACAACTGTGCAAATAAATTATAATCGCAACATGTATGTGTTGCTCTATCAGTGTCACACTCTGACTCTTGACATTTTTATGGGATTACTCCATGTTTCATAAGAAATAGTTTTTTGACTTACATTGAGCCGGTAAGAGATTCTTTGCCCGACCATATTCAAATATTTGGCGCTGCTACAGCACCGATTCCATTCGCTACAGCCGTTGACAGTCGTATTGTTTCAACGAGCGCTTCCAATGAGTATCTCTCTTACAATCTATACATTACCATGTAGTAGTAGGGCATGTGAACGCACTCCTATCCGACGGAGATAAATTTCATTCCTATGCAAGGCAATGCTAAAGATTTTCTCTCTTCATGCCCCATTACCAACCTTTTTGAAACAAAGCCAGATATTCACTTTGTTTCATTGTGTCATTTAAATTTCTTGTAAACAATATCGATTTGTTATCACATTTAGTAATACGTATAAAATATCATCATGTTTCATTTTAATTTATTACTTTCTAACCACATGTATAAACCCCTTGGCAGTCATTGTTTCATGACAAGGTGTGGTCATCGTTTGACCAACATTGTTTGAATGTGCATTTGATTCTTAATAGTAATAATTCAGGTGATAGTTGACGGTTTACCGAAGTGCTGATCTGGTTCACGGTGTCTTCTGATGTAGTCCCAGGGTCGCTATCCCTGGCGCTAAATTCTTTTATAGCTAACGTCAGATCAACCCCTATCATCTCCGCCAACAACCTTATCAGCCCCAAGTTGTTCCGACTTCCTACCTACGGTACCATTTTTTAACAGCGAACACTCATAGCGTTCCTCAGTCACACCAGCCACTGTCATATCTGCCAGTGACATTCTGGCAAAAATCTGTTTCAGCCCACGTCAGAATCAGCCACCAGTCGTACCATTTTACCGGTTATCACTTTAATGAAACTTTTCCTGCCCAACCTAACCTAACCTAGGGTACGTGTTTCTAACCCGCGGGGCAAAGGTACGTATTTGTAACCCGCATTGCAAACATACGTATTTTTGTAGGGTACATAATGTTGTTTTTTAGCGTTTTTTTATTGAAGTTGATAACTGTTAGGTTGGTACGCCTGTTTCGGTGTAATGACCGTGGCAGATATGACAGTTGCAGATTTTGAAGTGGTGGAAAATGCGTGTGGGCTGAATCATCGTTAGGTATAAAGCACGTGGGATGAAAGATTTTTAGCGGTTATGACAGTGTCCGGCCATGACAGTGAGGTGAAGTGAAGTGGCGATAGTGCGTGTGTGCGGGAATAATTTTAGCGCGAACGCTGTAGTGTGGGTAGACGATAGTCTGAGTTGTTTGCTAATTCACTTCTAGAAGCATTAAAAAAAATACCAGACCCAAAAAATAGTAATTTAAATGACTAGATGCCCTCATTATCAATACCTATAGAAATAACAATTCAATTAAATATCATCAATTTTTTTTAAACATTTAATCAGGCTTACTTCTTGAAAGTTTTTCCCTTGCCTGCTCGAAATTACAGCTCACCAGGAAGTGAGGCAGGTTTTTACCGCGCGTAGTGAGGCTGGGGCGGAGGCCATTAAATGCAGTCAAATATCACAACCGGGGATAAGTAGAGGGCGGCACAAATCGTTAAATGATGAGCGCCACGGTTTGTTTATTTATTGGTCGCTGAAAACAAGGGTTCCAAGCAATCCCGGCTGCAGGCCAGTATTATGGAAACGGGGACGCAGAGTTCTGCATCATGCTTATACAGTTACAAACGGAGATGGAGGGCGGATTTTTGTGTAAGCTGTTATTCGAAAGCTTGTTTACTCTGCTTTTTTTTCATGTTATGATTATACGAATTCAATCGCTTGAACTTATATAATTCGGTAATGCAATTTAATTAAATAGTGTGGCGAAGTGCTTGACATCTCAAAAAATAAATATTGAATATCTCATGTATTTGCATATCGTGTAGAAAAATAAACTGAAATATGATAATATGCATGCATTCGATTTAATTTGATTTACTCTGTGAACCCAAATTGAACGCTATATTGAGGTGCTCATTCTTTTCAGCTGCTAAGCACCAGAAAAAAGTAATGTTCTATTGTTGTCGTAGTTCAAGGGCCGGGGGTAATGCAGTTTCCTTCATACCCTCTGCCCTCCCCACCTCGCGCTCGATGGGTTGCGTGTCTGTTGGCAGTCCGTCACTAAAGACCTGGAACGGCTGGCAGTTGGAAAAGAACACAGCACATGGCAGTAAACTACTCCAAACACCTCTAACGGGCCCTAATGGCTGTTACGAGAGCGGCAATTGGCCCAATTACAGCATGCAGATACTCGAGCTCGGGTACTTGCGCTACAGCGACCTCCGCTGACCGAGCGTTCCATTTCATCGCGAGGTATGAGTTGCCTGGGCTTAAATGACACGTCCATCCACGCCGAGCGGACGTGCTTGGACGATGGGGGGATTTGCATGAGGACTCTTTGTACATTTTTGACTACAGCTCGTTGGGCATAAAGTTCTAAGTAACCATCAAGAAGCAGTGCTGTGTAAGATTTGCTCCCAGAGGGCTAAATTACTGTAATCTAATTAATGGAATAAAGTAAATGGAGTCTGCGTCAGTTTGGGTGATCAATCATTCAGTGATTTTAATAGAGGAGTACACGAACGTCAAGATGAAGCCTCTGATCCCACATTAACAAATAGTGAACGAGCAATGATCTTGCCAAAGCCTTTTGTTGTACTAATTACGCCCCCACAATACACCTCCTGCATTACCATGCAGCCCAATAAGCGCTCAGAGCAGCTCAGGAGAGCAGTCGAGGGCGTCCTACATGAGCCTTCGGGGATTTGTAACAGGATATCCAAAATTATCCCCGATTACAAGCATTCCAATATAATACCCGACGTACTCGGAACATGCCGGTACTGAGGAACGAAAGACTGTAACGGGTCCTTCATGAACACATAATTGTGAGAACTTTGCGAGCGTGTCGCTTGATTTACCAGAGATACGTTATTGTTTGGACGGCCCAGTGCTCTGCGTTCCGCTCTCGCATACACGCGACCACGGGTTCGATCCCTGGCAACAGACTATGTAACTCTGTTCCAATAATGTAAACTCGACTCCTTTACAAGGTTTCAGCGATTGATTTGATTCTTGATGTATGCAATGCAATGTGATACAATGAAGCTCTATCATATTTTTCTCTCTACATTGATTTGATCCACTAGCATAGATATATTATTTTTAATTATATTTTGTCGATAGTATACAATATGAAAGCATTCAACGCTCATAGATTATGTACTTAAGAAAAAATTAATATTACTAATGCATTAGATGATGTGCAAATAGACAATTCCTCAATCCCACGTAACGTTTATCGTAGCATTTATAAATGTACGCAATTCAAGATTGCTCAATTCGAAGTGTTTGTGCAACGTTCTTGCCGGTTGCCAGGGAGTCCAGAGCGCCTTCATGATGCTCAAGTCTGATCCCATTCAAAAGTTTTCAAAGTAGCTTAAAGGTGCTTGGCCTCTAAAACTTCTTGGCATATTTTATCAGCCTTTGTGCGTCGAAAAGGTGCACGGAATCTTGTAGTTCTGATATTTTTGTTCACAAAAATCGGCCACCAGCATTTGTAGCGACACTATTTATAATTTGAAGAGTGTAGACAGTCAGCCTTCCATTAGGATGCAGGGGCAGTGATCATCATTGGTCCCCAATCAGCTCCCTTTGAGGTATCCTTTCGACCGCCGTGTTGATGACAGCATGAATGAGGCGGAAGGAAACACGGGCAAGTGAACATGAGTGCACAGACAGCGACAAAAGGTTCCATCGACGGGCTTTGTTGGAGTGCGGACGCTGTCTTCAGGGGAGGTTCGGAAGGAGGGGAGCGGTGGGTGCGGATGCAGGAGAGGTGAGGTCGGGTGGCCAAAATCTGTTTGTTGTGCTAGCGGTGATCCTAGAGATTCAATTCAGGATTTCTAAGTACCCTTGCGTCCTAAACACCGCAAAAGCTGAGCTCATATCCGGTATTAAGAGATGTGAAGGGTCTAAAATGGGGAATAGATTGTGGAAAAAGACATCCATGGAGAAGTGTTTGACATATCCTGTTTCCCTTGAATCATAGAGCAATAGAGACGTCATCATTCAAATACACTTATCGGCATATACGCATGTTTGGAAACTTGTATTCACAACATTGGAAAGCTAAATAACTCACCCACTGTCATCAAACGGGATATGTTTGAACAAATTGTTATAACTGAAGGCCTGCACGTATTCTTACCTGTGGCAACAAATCACAATCAACGTCCCTCCTACCTCACAATATATGTTAAACGTACAGTGCAAACATATACCCTTACATCTAACAACTTAGGCATTTCACCATCTCCTCTAAAATATTGAATTAGATGGAACAGGTAGCCGGGTGTTTACTGTGGGAGGGTTTCACACACAGCCTCTGTAATGAGGTATCCCGTTCCATCGCCGGTGATCCTCTTATGGGTTCGTGTTACAGAGGATTACAGCCCGGCCTGCCACAGCTATAATTGTGGCAGGGGCAGCAGGAACGGACTCCCTAATTTTGAAATTGGAGCTTCGTCACCGAACTCAGTGACTGTAGGGAGCACTTGGTAATCTACTCCAGTAACATAACTTTATGCAGTACAGGTACAGTAGCGAAATGAAATTCGTTTGTGTCTAGTTTATATTGGGAAAAATATGTACTTTTCCCACGTGTAATTGAACCTGAAATGGAATATATTTATTCAATTACATAGCATAAAACGTCTCTATGAATTATATGAATCAAATTAATTTTGTGTTCTAATAAACAAGGGTAAAATATTTTTTCCTGATTTGTGTTAATCTTTAATTGTAAACTATTTTTGTTTACTCAACCAAACGTGGACGTTTACGATGAGTAGATGTCTGTCTGAAGTGGTTGCAGAACATTTCTCAGAAGGTGTCCATGACAACACAAGATACGTATACATGCTCTTATGCAGCAAGTGCATAGCCGTCCATAGCATATACATGCATCGGTGTTCGCATCTACGGACATGAATCTATTCTTGTGGTTCACTGCGGCAGGCAGGACCCAGTGTGACCAAAATACGTATGTGAATAAGAATCATGGAAAGTTTGCTTCTTTAACTAGACTCTGAACCAGAATATCAACAAATAATGTAATTCATTGTGGGCTAATCATCAATTGATCCTTTGGTATTCATTTGAAAAAATATTTAATTATTGTGTCCGGCATGCCCACCAATGAGAGAATTATCAATAAAAACTATTCACACAAGTTGAATATATTATTTATTTCGTTTTTGTATGCATTGCTGAATCAAATCGTTCATGTTTTATCAAAGCATGTTGTTAGACATATTTCATGAAACTATCATGTGCAAGTCAATTATTTCCATATTTATAGGCTCAGGCGAAATGCATTTCTTTGTATCATGAACTAGAACGTGTAACGTTTTCCCTCTAATAACAGACAAATCAAATGCCGCGATAGATCGTGTTGGAGTCCCTTGCGCAAGGCTGTATGTTTGGCAAATCGACATTATGTCGAATTATAATATTGTCTATGCCACAGGTCTTGATAATCGACATTAGGTCGCATTATAATATTGTCTACGATACAGATAAAAGTACCGTAAGTTTTACATTTTCTGTTAGATAAAATAATTGCAAAGTGCGGTACGTATCTGAATGAATAAATGTATTTAGTACCTTTCAAAATGGTTGATTTTCACGTTATAGGTGGACGGTCATAGTAGAAGTAATGTTACGGGGAAATTGAATAGTTGGTTGACTTAACAGGTGGCTTCAGTTATCACCTAAGACACTGCTGGTCCAATTACAAGAGGATCCCAAGGAAATGAGTAAAATGGCCACCAGTCGGGCTGGTCGAATGACTCTTTGTCTTATGCGTTTTCAAGATGTCTCCAAGCTCTCTGTACAATCAGCATCGATAGTTTAGTTAGATACACATCCGTTCACTTAGAAGGTGTCACGACTTGTTTCTTGAAGCTCATTAGTGAAATTTCAGAGATATTTAACTTCAAAAAGCCCATTCCAAGATGATTGTTGTGACAATCAAGTGAGGGAGAAATTAGATCAAACCTCGAATAAAAGAATGCAAATGTACATTGAGGGATTCAATCGTTCGTTTTATTGCATCAGCTCTGCATTTAGATTATAACCAACAAAATCCAATGAAATTCTGACAGCAAACACGAGCCTGCCACAAGCTGGAGGTATCTTCAGCGCGTGCCAGACGCGCATAAGCCGCTCTCTGCGTCTCGTCTTATCACCCACCACCGTGCAAAACAATCCCCTGAAAGTGGCGTCCTGACGCGAACTCTTGGATGGCGTGACGCCGGTCCATGAACGGAGACGCCTTTACCGATTTTCAATACATATTATGACTTTTGGTAGGCGCGTTTCCAGGGTCCAGTACCTGGAAACGTGTGATAAATGCTTGTGCTCTGGACGGCTCCAGTCCAGAGACACAAGAGGACAGTGGCGCCGATGGAGTGCAGTGACCGAGTTATCTCCTTCTCTATGGGTCATGTTCATATCGATATGAGAGACTGGTGTTTATGAGAGAGTTATCAAAATCAGCAGCTCATAACTGACTGAATGGCTATCGTAATCGGTAAAAGCTTCACTGCAGAATACGGGAAATATATTTATACCTTGTCCCATTAGTATTTACTGTCGTTGTACACGAAGGACAATAATTTGGTTCTTAGACATTGATTGAATGCAAAATAAGGTATTGGAAAATGAAACTCATAATATGAACCTAAGCGTGAAGTTTGAATGGTAAAGTTCGTTATTATAAATATGCTCATTAAGTGGAGAAATGACCATAGCTGTTGTCCGTGCGCTTTCTCCTCCACCTTGCGTGTCACTAGCTAATCGCAAACTACCTTGACTAAGGTTGTCCAACACTCACAATCAATGACCACCAAGTGCACTCATTAATAAGTGGCAGGAACTGTCGATAAATTACCACTCGTTTGCTAGTAACAACAGCCCCTCGTGTGATGTTCTCGCCCTCCAGCGGCGAAGGTGCAATTTGCGTGAGTTATGGGATGAAATACTCCACATGCACGGACAGCGCTTTTTGCAAGGGTAAGTGAATGTTCAAGTGCTGTCTATGAAAGTATTCGAGGATAATCGCGAACTGAGGGTCGAGTTACCAAGTCTAGAACGGGCACGTGTACAGTCACCGATAAAATTATTACAACGATACGATCGCTTTCCAAAAATCAAGATCAGCGTTTTTTTTTCATTTCAAACAGACTGTTCACTAGAAAAGTACCTGATAGGATTGTTAATTTAAAAATTAGTACCGTGTTTCTCAACAAAAAAAAATTAGTGGGTAATTATAGTCTAAATATTTTTCATTATCACTGTACGGGGTACTGCAGTGAGCGAAAAGGTAGGCCAGGCTGGGAGGTCAATATCGGAGAGAGAAACTGTACTGTTTGCTGGATAGTTCGGCGCACCCCAAGATACCCTGTCTTTAAGTCGGCCGTCCACGGTATGGACGGCCGCCGTCGAGTAAGGGGAGGCTTAAGACTAGTACCTTGGCTAGTGCGGAATAGGACAGCGGTCATCGGGGCTTGTGGATGATAGTTGAGACTGCGATGAACTTTTGAGTTTTTTGTTATGTTATGCCTCACTATGCAATTTTCTACATCTGGTGTTAGCAAGTAATCATTGGATTCCCGTGGGCGCTCAGAATTGAAGTGAAACATTTAGCTACTGTTTTGTTTTTTCCGTAAGTTTAGTACGGAAACAAGTTACACAACCTACAATTTACGTTTCCGTTGATGTTATTCATATTATGTAAGGTAGACGTATGAGAACAACGGAAACATAGCCGTTCATTGCCAGAAGGAGACATCTGTAGTGTGTACTGCCACACTTGGGTAATATGATTCCTCAGACATCTATTGTGTGTACTATCACACTTGGGTCACATGATTCATCATACAGATTGTGTGTACTGTCACACTTGTGTCATATGAGTCCTCAAATAGTGTGTATACAAACCAATGTCACTCCCCCATCAGGCCCATTGTCGGGTAAGCAGTGGCCCATTAACGAGTGGTTTGTTTGCCCTTCTTGCTCTTCCGATAAAAGGCTCGCCTGTTCAGGGGCTTTGCTGGCTTACATCGAATGGCTCAATGGCTCAACATAAAGGAGCCTTCATGATACAAAGCACGAAGTAGCCCAGAGAGCCTACTTACGAGCCTAAGAGCAACAATGGATGGTTGTTGTATATGAGAAGAAGGGCACCCCGCCATGGGTATTGGGAGGGGCTAGAGAATGGTATTGTTTGGTGCTTAGGAGTGTTGTCAAATTCATGATATTGCAAAATTGACAAATACGATGAAGTTCTCACCTATCATGTATTATTTGTCATAAATGGAGATTATTTCTTGTCCTGTTATGTTCTCTGAATTTGTTATTGAGGACAATTCCAATATAAAGCTATACGAACTTTCCACTGATGCTGGAGTCGTGAAAATGACGACAGGAAAATTTGATTTTGCTAGATGTTTCACAATGACGGTCTCTGCCAGTACGTTTTATTACTCCTACTTAAATCTGTAATTTATTGAAACGGAAAAATGCATTCAAATATGTCAGGTAATGGGTTTTGTTTTAATGGCAATTGAATAAATGAAAAACTTTAATAATACGCAGGGCGAGAGACTATCTCCTGGTTTAATGCAAAACAGTTTTTGAAAAACATGCACTTAAATAATCTACTTATATCATCAATTAACACATATTTGTGTTGCGTTTCAGCATGAAAATGTTCCCACTGCATGCTGACCGATATGAGCAAATAACTTTCTTGAACATCTACATTTTTATTGATGAGGTGTACATGGTAATTTACATGCAACGTCATTCACGAAAAAATACTGAAAAAATCATCTCCTTCACCTTGCTCGCTCATCTCGGCTCAGAGACACTATCTTCACTGTTTCGATCGTCATTCTCGTCCCGGTCACCCCACACTCCATTTCGAATCAATCACCCCACATTCAATTTAATCACTATTTTTACATCCATCACGCACCCCACAATCTCGTACCATCCCGATATCCAATTCTAGGACACAGACACAGTATTCATCCACTCAATCTAAACTGCTACCCAGTACTCACCTTACCACCCATCACAGACCACATCGAGCCCAATGCCGAGCACCTACCTCTCTTGATGATGTACCCAAAGGGAACGTCTGGGTCGCCGTGCGTTGTGGTGCAATTCCATCGCTCATGTCGGAACTGATACTGGCACTCGGAGATGCCGCGCCTGGCACCCGCACTGACACTCTTGATGGCGTCTGGGTGGTCCTGACACACTGCCACCTGCTGCTGCACCAGGCCGGGCAGGTGCTGGCAGATGCTAACAGCTGACGACGTCGAAACATTCTGAGCCTCCTGGTCCCCCTGAGGCAGCAGAGGTGTCACTCCCACTACACCGAGATACCTGACGAAGTGGAAAAGATTCAATTAATGTATATCAAAACCATTTCATTCATGTCATTAACTAGAAAAAATATGTTGACAATCGATTGGTGCTCGGATGGTCAGTAATTGTAATTGATCAGAGGTAACGTAAACGAGCAACATCAAAATGTAATGAGAACAGTGGGAGATGGAGCAAATGTTCTGGAGTGTCCTTTCCCCATACTTGGGCAATGTCAATGCGTAACGAATGAGATTTCCGGCAAGTAGACGGTCGTCAATAACATCCCTATTACATTAGACATGCGCTGGCCGGAAGGTCGGGTAGTATAGTCCGGCAAGGTAATTTATAATAAGAGAAGCTATGAGCAGTAAACAAGCTGATCTGAAGCGAGCGGAAGTCATTTGAACGCATACAGCAATTAAGATGACGCCCGGTACAGGGACAACAACATCATAGGCCATGCCTGTGGCGGAAGTCAATTATGGAGCAGCAAGGGATAGCCTATGAGAGTGAGTGTTGACTCGACCCTGATACCGACTGGTGGCTTGCCTGTTCTAGCTTCCCTTACACCTAACTTACACTCCCATTTTCTCGATTTGTATAAATTGTATAGTTGCGAATAAATCATATATATACAACCCAATCCAATCGTTTGTCTATAAGTCCTCAGCCTACGCATATCTTTTGATGTAACACGAAGTCATCAGCTTATGTTCAATTCAGGACCGACTTCGTATTGTTTGACTGAATTTATGTAATATTGGCACATTCCTTTACGATCGGAAATGAAGTCTGGAGCAGAGGATCAATGCTCTGACCCCCACTCCAGTACCAGCAAATTATATATATATA
>SDVV010038902.1:0-10684 GCA_016164225.1 Gammarus roeselii | reverse complement strand
ATATATGAATGTGTATGTTTTATATTGTGACCAACAGAACTGCTGTATGATCAGTTGCCTGAAGCACAAATTTCCAGTTTTTTCCGCTCCATTGTTTTGCCGGTCTTTGCAGTCTGGCGTGCTGTGGCATTTGTGCCTCCTGTCATGCTCTGCACTCTGGCCTTGCTGGGGTGTGGGGTGGTCTTGGGGCAACCAAGGTGAGAAAACCAAACGGAGTGATTCCCCGCACCACCCATGTATCAATAATTGAAACACAAATTGAAAGTTTGTGAGTACCAATCAAAAGAGCATGCCTATATTAGTATATATCAGTTGCTTGAAATAGATTGTTGCGTGAAATATCACGTCTGACAGTTTCATTTTTGATGCTCCTCTTTTGCGGCAGTCATACTTGATTGTCGAAGGGATTTTTTTTCCCATTTCACTGCAGGAAACAGATTTTTTTTCAATAATTGCAAGCAAACTTTACTGAGTCTTTTCTCCACATCCTGAACTAACCAAGACCCAAAAGTATCAGCAATTTAGCAAATATTACAAACAACTATATTTTTGATACAATAAAACAACTAAAAAATCTATTCCTTCCATTCTATAGCAAATTAATTGCACTAACATGACCGAGTGGTTAGCCGAGTGGTTAGCGTATCCGACTGCAGTGTCAGCCTCTGGTGCTGCAAGTCGCAAGTTCAAGCCTAGGCAGGGACACGGCGGTCTTGTGGCGGGGAGATTGGGCTCCTCCCCCCTCTGTGTCTGCCTAACTTAGCCACCCCCTTAACTAGGGGGAAACGGCTGTATGTCATGTCTATACAACATGAATACAAGGCATGCTAGGTAAAGTATTGTTATCTTGATATGAAAATATGATGAAAAAAAATTCATTCCTTGTTTTTGAACCAGATTGCACAATTGGGCACGGGGTTGAGAACATTACGTGCGTTTTCATCGCCAAATATTAAGAACCGAACCAGCGGTGCGCTTCAGAAGCTGAGATCGGCATATCTAGACCTTTGCGTGCGCTCGCAGCAGTATGTGTGCCAAGTTACGTGCGCCACTGTCAGAGACACTGACAAATATATACAAAACAGAGAACTAGATCTGCGAGCGCCAAGAAACAGACTGCAGAATTACATGTGTGTAGAGCTCGACATGACCGCACATAGACGTAAGCGTCTTTCACCAACCAGGCGTCATACAAGACAGAATGTAACATTTAGATGATACTCTTTCTTATGGTAGTTAAAATTTTTAATGAACAATACCTGTCAGTTCTTAATAAAAATTGCCATCACTAACAATGCTTAATTTGCACTTCCACTCCTCTGTCTCTTCCATGAATGTTGCAGCAAACTTCTTTACATAACGTGTGTGACGTCGGTGTTCGTTTTCATCTGTTGTCAAAACGCAGTAATGTTAAATTGTTGTTCAAACCATGCAGGGCGTAATTCAATATTACAGTTTAGCTATTGTTGCATTCATACAGAGCGCTGATGCGCTTTGACTTGACTAAAATTGCCCGTTGTATTGTGAATCGTCAATTTTTTATTCTCCTGCCAAAAAAAATGCAATATTGGTTTGCGTTCGTTTCTCTCAGTAACCGATGACGATCCGGACTGTTCGGTCACAGAGATTAGTAGTTCTTCAATGATGGTGATGCGCAGTGGTTAGGAATCTAGGCGTCGGCTTGAATTAATATGCTATGGAGGAAAATGCGTGCATGAAATTTTAGCACAACAAATATTTTTGAAGAATTGTTTACATGCAATGTACTCTCTCCGCGTGCGATATTTTGAAAGGTGTCTTCACATGCGCTTCATCTCAAGATTTCACGTGTGCATCACATATTTCTTATCAATGTTCGCGTGCGCTGCCTGCCAAATTGTGCAATCTGGGTGTTGAACATAAGTTAACACTTAAGCCTAGACTTGTCACCATGTGGTATAAACATTGGGTGATTAAAAAATTATTTACGCATTTTGAAATTAGCTGTGGTGTCATTATTTTAGGTCATTTACTTTCAAATGTATTTATATGTGTGAAGAATTGCTTTTAACTACTTTTCATTCAAGAAATACACAGATATTTATCAACTAAATATGTGTGGAGAATCACCCCCTATCATCCTTTCACCTGGGGTGATTCCCCACGGTTGTATATTTGTATGTATCTACATAAGTTCAAATTTATTTCCAAAATCCTTCTCACGCAACCAACTACAACATATTTTAAGTATCACCACCAAATTTGGTTCTAAAATAATGGAAACTCTACCCAGAGCATCAAAGTTTGCGGAACATCAATTTTCCCAACCAAAATTATCAAGGACCTGAAAAACACATCCTCACTTAGGCGTTTTTTCATGAATTCTGTGCCCGTATCAAATTTATATAAGTAGCTGACACTTAGCTACTAACAAAGACCTGCTCTTTCAAGTCCCATAGTCAAATAGTGACATTTCCAACATTTAGGTGCCCAACCAAAGGGGGGTGCAGGGAGTCACCTTGTGTTGCCGATCGCGGGGAATCACCCCGGTCTACGCTACATATAATTCTGCAGTCCACTAGGTGGTGTATGCATTTTGCACAATCCATCATTGGCCTTGACTACATGAAAGCTGAATAAATCTTTGTCAATGCATTGTGGGCAAATAGAGACCAAAGACATGCTTCTACCATCTTTGACAGAGCTTTGGCAATCTTCTCATACATTTGTGAAATATGCTGCTCTAATATCTAGACAACTGATTGGTGGTGACAAGTTGGCAACACATTATCATTATTAGAATCGGTTTTACAAAAAAAATATTAATCTTTGCAGCATCTGCTGCACATAAATTTGACAGGAGCAACAGTAGCAAACTTAGCTGAACAAAAATGCCTTGCAAGCTCAGTTTGTATTCTGTGCTTCAAAACTATAATGTATAATTTATGGGTGGCAACTTCTTAGCGCAACTTTTCTAATTAGATTTTCCAAAAGACACTAAAACTATAAGGAATTACTTAACCCTTACTTGGTTGTTTGGACTATTTGAAATTTGTGTTTTTAGGAGTTTTCAGACAGCTGTATCTCTTCCAATATAATAGCTATAAGTAAAGTAATCTGGGATAACTGATAACGTAAGATTAAGAACAAATCTTGCTCTTTCCAATCGTGCAATCAGATTTTGAATTTAACTGCCCACTATGCCCGGCTATAGGTGGAATTATGTATTGAAAAACTAATAAAAATCTTTTGCAAAATCACGCAATAACATGCCAATTTGTTACTTCTCATAATTTCTGGTCTAAAGTTGATGATTTTTTTTAGCAATATTGCTTTTTATATTTTCTAACAAAATGGTTTATGAGAAATTTTTGATTGGACATATAGTTTTTGGTAAATTTGAAAAAAATCAACCAGTGCAGTTACTGTTCTGGTTCAATCAAGCCAGGATGGACAAAGTAAGGGTGGTACTATATTTATAGCAATATAGCACCTTCCCCAGGCATCCCAGTGCTGAGCGATACACTTAGATAAATTTCTCACTTCAGGATCTTCAATTTCATATGCAAAATATTATGATCGAACAAGAATTTTAAAAAGGAGCACTTTGTGGCTTGATCCATCCCGCTGATCATGTAAAGGTTAAGAAGGCAATAAATAATTGAGAAAAATTGTCAAATTGGGAAACACAAACTCAAAGCTCTTAGATTATTCATCAGATTGTACCATAGAAAGGCATAGATTAAATAGTTTGACTGCATGTACACACCACAATTTATATGTGCAAATCTCAGCTTCTCAGATACAGAGCCAGTGAGCCATGCTTTTCTCTATCAAAAACAAGAACTGTCCCTTCGAAAGATGAGTGTTAAGGACAACTGTACACTCACCAGTCATAATAGACAGACCAACTTCCCCAAGCAACCGCCACCAAGTAAGCTATGGTGGCATAACCAACTGTGATGTCTAAATATCACTGGCCAACACATACAAATGAACACAGACAGGTGCACATAAATAGTCAGTGCCTGAAGTCTCACTAATCATCAAAATCAATTTAAAAAATGTTAGTTGAAATACTGTTGCAGATGGAAGAAACCTACCAAGGTCTCATCTACCCACAACTTAAAAGTCCAGACTAGGTTAGGGCTGCCAGTCTCAAAAGATCAATAAATAAGGCAAAATTTCACTGACCACAAATTGCCTATTTTTACATATCTGTACTAATATGCCTGGCTATTTGGCATGTGCCCTGAGCTTCATCAATTATTCTGGTGGTGCCACATGAAAATCTTAGTAGCTGTGTTTGATGGGAAATTGATGCATCATTGCATCCTTTGAAGTTTGGAAAGGCTGCAGTGTTTCAAGAATTGCAAGTGGATTCAACATATGTGATACCGAAGGGCGTCACTATTTCACTATATTGAAATGTAAAGACCGTTGTAAAGGTAAAATATGAAATTGGGACAATTGATTAAAAGCATTTGTGATTTGGTTTTGATCACGCCATGCGGATTGAGTCATAAACAGGCTAACACTACGCTAAATATAACATTTATTTAATTCAATGACTCAAAGATTGTTCATATAAGTTATTCCAATAATATAATATTGATATAAATGCGTGTAACACAGCTCACACATGAGCCGAACCACTATAGAAACTAAACTTTAGAAAATTCGAACATGACGAAGTTTGCACTGTGTTTACACATATCCTCGCTTAAAACAGTACGTTTTTCTAATACCATTTTCATATGACTTCGAATCGAAACTGATTTCATTCTGACATGCTTGTTCGAAACTTGGAACGGTGTTTACGCAAACGAGGAAACGTCACATAACCTGGACCAGCTGCAGCTAGGAAATAGAGAATTCCTTCATGCATAGTTTCAGCAAAAATTACCGTGAGACAAAGGAAGCACTACCTGCCTGTGAGGTTCTGTTGCATTGCCCAATTAATATCCCCCTTTATTATATACGTAGTTTTAAGGTTGTTGTAGGCCACAGACATTAGCGTGGAAACGTGTGATTTCCTTTTACCATTTTTTTTCAAGTAATATGAATTCTAAGTAATGGGGGACACGTAGCCTGGGGTTAATGAACTGATTATCCAAAATGCTCAGGATGTCAGTCAGCATGTAATCTTGCATGTCCAGTCCACATTCTCACAGTGCATCATTCGTCAATACCACTTTCTATAATTCTAAATTAAGCACTCACAAAAACACAATTTAATCATGTTTGATTTTTGATTCTAAATTGGATTAGACTGTTAGATCGGGGCTTCCCTGAGTATATGCGAAGTGGAATAATGAAGGGTGTTATCTCCAGTTTTTAGCGATTTGGAAAGTTGTCGATAGATAAGGATATATTTATTATTGATGTGTGTTTAGAGTTTATCATATCATATATATGTTTAAGCCCTAGTCTCAGCAGCGAGTTAGTATCGCATGTTTTTTTCGTAGAGTTATATTAACATTTGCAATATCATTTGTGACTACTGGGTGAAGGATGAATAAATGTGGGTTGTTGCCCTTCATGTATTGTAAACTATCAATAGCATTGTAATAACAGGGATCAGCTATCGTTTTGACAACATAAAATACAGTTAAACACATTTCCGATGTAACCACTATTTTCGTAAATAATGTTATTGTTCTATATCGAAGAATGTTGGCAATGTGATTGCATCTTTTTAATGTTATCTTTAAATTGGTTGAATTTAGTATGAAAATACTGCATCTGGATCGTCTGATTTGCTTCGTTACATAATTTTTAAATAGAACGAATTAACCTCCAAGATATTTATTTCGCTCGTGTAATATAAAATATAAAATAAGTGTCCTTTTTTTAAAATCTTCTTCAAAATGAAATTGCCGACCTATGATTTTCGTTCTTTCTTTTTCGTTTTTATCGGATAAGAGTTATGACAAATTGTATATAAAACTTCAGTGGAGTCTTTGATAGCTTCCTCAGGGTCATAAATAATACAGGTAGGGAGTCGGAAATGTCAGGAAAAAGTATTCCAGAGACAAATTAATTGTCACAGTAACGAAATCAATATCGGGCCGATGACGGCACTTCGTAATCGATCAAGCCGATAGCGGCACTTCGTAATCGATCGGGCCGATGGCGGCACTTCGTAATCGATCGGGTTGATGACGGCACTTCGTAATCGATTGGGCCGATGGCGGCACTTCGTAATCGATCGTGTCGACGACGGCACTTCGTAATCGATCAAGTTGTCACTGATTGTGTTTTGATTTTTTTTTTCAAAGTAGAGGTAATATAAGGTCGTATGATTTTAGAGTATTTTTACATGACGTTATTAAGGAAATAATATTTAATGCTTGTAGGTCATCTGGCCGAAGCTGGCTAAGGCTGTTGAAATAACCTCGGCACGTTCATGCGTTCCATAATCGGACCAACTGCGGTAACGCTGAGATAATAGCCGTCTGCCAATACTGCTACAGTCCGCAATGTTTTAAACGTTGTGCCGTTTAACCATGTTTCCTATGTTAGCATGTCCTAGTTGATTTCTACAACCGGATGACTTTAGCACTACGTAATCCCAGTTTGTCACTAGTACCGGTCAAGGTTGTTCATAGTAGCGGCCTATTTTGAGCCCATAGTACCAAAGCAAGTTTAGAATTTGTGCCAGCCCAGTGTGTTACAAGTACCGACTCAGTTTCGAACTATCTTAATTAATCTCGTATGCTGTTTCATGAGCAGTATTCTAGCTCAAAATAGGAATAAAATGCTATAAATAGTTGTATCTTGACTACGGATAATTGCTGAGTAAGATTGACTTTTACTTGATGGGGGTGGCCGGTGCCGCCACCTGACGAATAAACTTGAATCGACCGATGAATCCATAATATATGTGTGGTTATGGTTGGGGGCCTTGGTGTAATTTATTATCATTAGTGTTGCATTGCTATAAGAGTATTCAATAAGATGTCTCAAAGCCTGTACCACCTGCTGTTGCTGGTATAAAATGGCATCGCAGTCTAGATTTAGCAAAGATAAAATGGCATCGCAGTTTAGATATAGCAAAGCGTGCACCAGCTGACGATGAGGATATGAAGCTAATGCTGTCTGAAAATGTTGTGCATCCCGAACCCACCAATTCCGAGTCGAGCATTTTTCTATGAAGCGGTAGGCAAACGTGTTTGGTACAAGGAGGTTGTATATGTGGAGATTGCACAGCCTGTTGTATGAACACTAGCGAATGAAGCCAAGCCACCGGCCAGAGCCACATGGCGGACGCCTTGCAGATGGCAGGAATAGTGACGTATAGATAGGGAGTAATTCATTCATTGCGCTCTAACTTTTGATAGCAGAAGTCTATTCTGGTATGGGACATACCAGGATTGAGGAAAACACAGATCTTGCGGAGGAAGTTGGCTTTATCTATTTATAACAACACATTGTGACATTAGAGTCCATTGAAAAGCATAAACTTTTTAGAAAATTGGCAACTGTTGTTATTCTTTAGTTTGCTGTACATTCGAAGTATTGTTTTTCGCAGCATTTAAGTATTTTACTTGAAGGTATTTAGAAGCAGTGCATTTTATCAGAAGGCACATGTGATTCTCCAAATAATTACAGCTTGAATTAAGGCATTCGGTTGCATAGGATTGTTAATTAAAGTTTGTTGCTGATTCAAGTTGTGTGCATCCGGTCCGATGCTCGCAAAGACAATGGGCTTCCGTGCAATTGCGATGTCAGTTTTTATTCGAGGTCCATGCGGCTGTAGTAAACTGTGCTATGAAAAACACTATAAAACGAGGAGGACAATGCACAAATTTTTAAGTAAAAAAAATCAGGACCACGGGGACCATTATTAACTTCATCTTATACTAATTCCGTCAATTCGGGCAAACGTGTGCTATTGAGTATGTAATGGACTAAACGTTCTTCAGTGTTAACGCCGAAACCACACAAAAATCGTCTATGTTAACAACTAGATCTCGATTTCTAAGCAATAAGGTGATGTGTTTTCATGCAAATGCAAAGATAACTATTTAGTGGTCTATTATAAATAATATTCAATACGATGAGAATGTTTCATACGCGATGCCTTTTCAACGAGTCTTGCAATTTGACGGGTTACCTCGTCGATGTGCCCAGTCAAAGCAATGTTCTCTCTACAAATTGACGATTTAGACAATACAGAAACACAATATCAACTATTTTTTAAGTCTATAATTCACTAACCTAAGAAAAGTGACTACGGTGTTATAAGTTCGCCGCTCAGAGCGGCCGAAGCCACTGCAAAAAGACGTCATCGTAGTGATGTCTTCCCTCTCCATTCATTTCAATGCATTGCCGCGCGTTGGGTTACTTGGGACAAACCTAACGCGCGGATGTGCCGCTAGTTCAGGCTCTCTCGAGCAATGTTGAAGATATATTTTCTTATGTCAACTGTTTTCAAGAAGAGTACAATTTACTTTCTTATCTTAATCATTTTATCAATCAGTTCATGATCCTAAGAACACCGGATATTTTGCTATTATTCTGAACTACCATGGAGTATTCTGAACTACGTTAACGCAAAAGAACACGTACAGATCCTCACTTCTACATACTGTTATCTCACATTGTTGAATAAAAAAGCGCCGCAATGTATAATGCAGTTACAGGTTTATAACTGTACTTAGAAAACCATTTTATAAATACCGAGATCAGCATTGTGCTGATCACATTTTCAAATTATATATAGAAAGTATCCCACATGATATATTTAAGGGAAAATTATGAGATGGTAGAACTCAATGACCTTATCTGAGTGCATTGTTCTAATTATATATAGTTTTTGTAGTTTATTTGTTGTCTGGGGTGATGAAGAACTTATTGGGGAAAATATTCTGAAATCTGGGGCGCAAAAAAATTTGCTCATGGAAACCGTGGCTGCCCCTCCAACTGTCTTTCAGCCAGCCGACCTCCTTGGTTTGGTATCATCCAATGAGCTCACCACTTGCGAATCATTGCCAGACTAGGGACTTCAAATGAAATCAACTCCGAACATTGAAAGATAACACAGGAGTTGACTTCTCAACTTTCAAACCTCCTCTGTCTACAGGCATGCACATCGAACCAATAGTCAAATCATATTAATTATATTTTCTATATGTGTAGGCAATGCACTGCAAGATGCACCGAGTCGCAGACCCGGACACATTTATAAGTATATGTTCTATGTAAGTGTTGGGATACGTGTCAATTATTCTATGTAAGTGTTGGGATACGTGTCTCTCATTCTATGTAAGTGTTGGGATACATGCCAATTATTCAATGTAAGTGTTGGGATACGTGCCAATTATTCAATGTAAGTGTTGGGATACGTGCCAATTATTCAATGTAAGTGTTGGGATACGGGCCAATTATTCAATGTAAGTGTTGCGATACGTTTCAATTATTCAATGTGTGTGTTGGGATACATGTCAATAATTCTATGTAAGTGTTGGGATACGTGTCAATTATTTAATGTAATTGTTGGGATACGTTTAATTTATTCAATGTAATTGTTGGGATACGTGTCAATTATTCTGTGTAAGTGTTGGGATACGTGCAAATTATTTTATGAAAGTGTTGGGATACGTGTCAATTATTCACGGTAAGTGGTGGGATACGTTTCAATTATTCAATGTAATTGTTGGGATACGTGTCAATTATTCTGTGTAAGTGTTGGGATACGTGCCAATTATTCTATGTAAGTGTTGGGATACGTATCAATTATTCAAGGTAAGTGTTGGGATACGTTTCAATTATTCAATGTAAGTGTTGGGATACGTGTCAATTATTCTGTGTAAGTGTTGGGATACGTGTAAATTATTCTATGTAAGTGTTGGGATACGTGTCAATTATTCTATGTAAGTGTTGGGATACGTGTCAATTATTCAAGGTAAGTGTTGGGATACGTTCCAATTATTCAATGTAAGTGTTGGGATACGTGTCAATTATTCTGTGTAAGTGTTGGGATACGTGTCAATTATTCTATGTAAGTGTTGGGATCCGTGTCAATTATTCAATATAAGTGTTGGGATACGTGTCAATTATTCAAGGTAAGTGTTGGGATACGTTTCAATTATTCAATGTAACTGTTGGGATACGTGTCAATTATTCTGTGTAAATGTTGGGATACGTGTCAATTATCCTATATAAGTGTTGGGATACGTGTCAATTATTCAAAGTAAGTGTTGGGATACGTTTCAATTATTCAAGGTAAGTGCTGGGAAACGTTTAAATTATTCTATGTAAATAATTCGCAGTTGGACTATAAACAGACTAATAATTGATGCATCTTAAGGAGCTACACATTTGGCATATTATCACTATTGATTGCAGAAAAGTTGAACTTTTGCAGATAGCTGTACCCCCATGTGACTCTGCGATGTCGATGTTGATCAATATCATTTATACCGGCATTATTTTGTTTTAGTGGGCCTATTGTTCACCATATTTATACAAATAAAAATCATTATTATGTGACATTGAACTAAATGATTTCACGACCGTTTCTACTCATCAACAAACTATAGTGTAACGGTGAAGAGCCTGAATGTTAATCAACAAACTATAGTGTAACGTTGAAGAGCCTGACTGTTAATCAACAAACTATAGTGTAACGGTGAAGAGCCTGACTGTTAATCAATAAACTATAGTGTAACGGTGAAGAGCCTGACTGTTAATCAACAAA
>SDVV010038901.1:0-10684 GCA_016164225.1 Gammarus roeselii | reverse complement strand
CCCCCGTCCGTTAGCTGACTTGGGCCACCAAACCAGTTCCGGACCCTAGGCCCCCGCCCTCCCCCGTTTCTGCGCGCACCCCCGTACGCTCGGTGAGTCAAGGTGCATGCATCGCGTCCTACCCCGGTGAAATGTGAAATGTTATGTGCAAATTCCCGTAGACCGGACAAAATCCGTCATACGCTCCTATATCTACTACTAACAATGAGCAAAGCAACTTGTACTATGTGGCCTGGTGGAACATTATTTCAGTCGAACAATGAGCGGAGCAACTTGTACTATGTGGTCTGGTGGGACATTATTTTAGTCAAACAATAAGCAAGGCAACTTGTTCAATGTGGTCTGGTGGGACATCATCTTGGTCGAACAATGAGCAAAGCAACTTGTTCTATGTGGTCTGGTGGGATATTATTTAAATCGAACAATGAGCAAGCAGCTTGTACTATGTGGTCTGGTGGGACATTATTTGGTCGAACAATGAACAAAGTGACTTGTTCTATGTGGTCTGGTGGGACATTATTGCGGTCGAACAATGAGCAAAGCAACTTGTTCTATGTGGTCTGGTGGGACATTATTTTGGTCGAACAATGAACAAAGCAACTTGATCTATGTAGGCTAGTGGGACATCATTTGGGTTGAACAATGAGCAGAGCGACTTGTACTATGTGGTCTGGTGGGACATTATTTTGGTCGAACAATGAGCAGAGCAACTTGTTCTGTGTGGTCTGGTGGGACATTAGTTTGATCGAACAATGAGCGAAGCAACTTCTACTATTTGGTCTAGTGGGACATTATTTTGGTCGAACAATGAGCAAAGCAACTTGTTCTATGTGGTCCGGTGAGACATTATTTTGGTCGAACCATGATCAAAGCAACTTGTTCTATGTGGTATGGTGGGACATTATTTTGGTCGAACAATTTGCAAAGCAACTTGTACTACGTGGTCTGGTGGGACATTATTTTGGTCGAACAATGAGCAAATCAACTTGTACTATGTGGTCTGGTGGGAAATTATTTCTGTCGAAAAATGAGCGAAGCAACTTGCACTATGTGGTCTGGGGGGACAATGTTTTGGTCGAACAATGAACAAAGAAACTTGTACTATGTGGTCTGGTGAGACATTATTTTGGTCGAACGATGAGCAAAGCAACTTGTACTATGTGGTCTGGTGGGACATTACTTTAGTCGAACACTGAGCAAAGCAACTTGTTCTAAGTGTATTCATGGTGGGACATTATTTTGGTCGGACAATGAGCAAAGCAATTTGTACTATGTGGCCTGGTGGGACATTATTTCGGTCGAACAATGAGCAAAGCAACTTGTACTATGTGGTCTGGTGGGACATTATTTTGGTCGAACACTGAGCAAAGCAAATTGTTCTATGTGTGTTCATAGTGGGACATTATTTTGGTCGGACAATGAGCAAAGCAACTTGTTCTATGTGGTCTGGTGGGACATTATTTTGGCCGAACAATGAGCAAAGCAACTTGTTCAATGTGGTCTGATGGGACATCATTTTGGTCGAACACTGAGCAAAGCAACTTGTTCTATGTGGTCTGGTGGAACATTATTTTGGTCGAACAACGAACAAAGCAACTTGTTCTATGTGGTCTGGTGGGACATTATTTGGTCGAACAATGAGCAGAGCAACTTGTTCTATGTGGTCTGGTGGAACATTATTTTGGTCGAACAATTAGCAAAGCAATTTGTTCTATGTGATCTGGTGGGGGGGGGGGGGCATTATTTTGGTCGAACAATGAGCAAAAAAACTTAGTCTATGTGTGTTTATGACGAGACATTATTTTGGTCGTATAATGAGTAAAGCAACAAGTTCTATGTGGTATGGTGGGACATTATTTTGGTCGAATAATGAGCAAAGAAACTTGTTCTATGTTTGTTTATGGTGGGACATTATTTTGATCGAACAATGAGCAAAGCAACTCATACTATGTGGTCTGGTGGGACATTAATTTGGTCGAACAATGAGCAAAGCAACTTGTACCATGTGGTCTGGTGGGACATGATTTTGGTCGAACAATGAGCAAAGCAATTTGTACTACGTGGTCTGGTGGGACATTATTTTGGTCGAACAATGAGCAAAGAAACTTGTTCTATGTGGTCTGGTGGGACATTATTTTGGTCGAACAAGGAGCAAAGCCATTTGTACTATGTGGTCTGGTGAGACATTATTTGGGTCGAACAATGAACAAAGCAACTTGTTCTATGTGATCTGGTGGGACATTATTTTGGTCGAACAATGAGCAAAGCAACTTGTACCATGTGGTCTGATGGGACATTATTTTGTTCGAATAATGAGCAATGAAACTTGTGCTATGTGGTCTGGTGGGACATTATCGCGGTCGAACAATGAGCAAAGCAACTTGTACTATGTGGTCTGGTGGAACATTATTTTGGTCGAACAATGAGCAAAGCAACTTGTACTATGTGGTCTGGTGGGACATTATTTTGGTCGAACAATGAGCAACGCAACTTGTTCTATGTGGTCTGGTGGGACATTATTTTGGTCGAACAATGAGCGAAGCAGCTTGTACTATGTAGTCTGGTGGGACATTATTTTGGTCGAACAATGAGAAAAGCAACTTGTACTATGTGGTCTGGTGGGACATTGTTTGGTCGAATAATGAGCAAAGCAACTTGTTCTATGTGGTCTGGTGGAACATTATTTTGGTCGAACAATGAACAAAGCAACTTGTTCTATGTGGTCTGGTGGGACATTATTTGGTCGAACAATGAGCAGAGCAACTTGTTCTATGTGGTCTGGTGGAACATTATTTTGGTCGAACAATTAGCAAAGCAATTTGTTCTATATGATCTGGTGGGGCATTATTTTGGTCGAACAATGAGCAAAAAAACTTAGTCTATGTGTGTTTATGACGAGACATTATTTTGGTCGTATAATGAGTAAAGCAACTTGTACTATGTGGTATGGTGGGACATTATTTTGGTCAAATAATGAACAAAGAAACTTGTTCTATGTGCGTTTATGGCGGGACATTATTTTGGTCGAACAATGAGCAAAGCAATTTGTACTACGTGGTCTGGTGGGACATTATTTTGGTCGAACAATGAGCAAAGAAACTTGTTCTATGTGGTCTGGTGGGACATTATTTTGATCGAACAAGGAGCAAAGCCATTTGTACTATGTGGTCTGGTGAGACATTATTTGGGTCGAACAATGAACAAAGCAACTTGTTCTATGTGATCTGGTGGGACATTATTTTGATCGAACAATTTGCAGAGCAACTCGTACTATGAGGTCTGGTGGGACATTATTTTGGTCGAACAATGAGCAAAGCAACTTGTACCATGTGGTCTGATGGGACATTATTTTGTTCGAATAATGAGCAATGAAACTTGTGCTATGTGGTCTGGTGGGACATTATCGCGGTCGAACAATGAGCAAAGCAACTTGTACTATGTGGTCTGGTGGAACATTATTTTGGTCGAACAATGAGCAAAGCAACTTGTACTATGTGGTTTGGTGGGACATTATTTTGGTCGAACAATGAGTCTGGTGTACTATGTTGTCTGGTGGGACATCATTTTGGACGAACAATGAGCAACGCAACTTGTTCTATGTGGTCAGGTGGGACATTATTTTGGTCGAACAATGAGCGAAGCAGCTTGTACTATGTAGTCTGGTGGGACATTATTTGGTCGAAAAATGAGAAAAGCAACTTGTACTATGTGGTCGGGTGGGACATTGTTTGGTCGAATAATGAGCAAAGCAACTTGTTCTATGTGGTCTGGTGGAACATTATTTTGGTCGAACAATGAACAAAGCAACTTGTTCTATGTGGTCTGGTGGGACATTATTTGGTCGAACAATGAGCAGAGCAACTTGTTCTATGTGGTCTGGTGGAACATTATTCTGGTCGAACAATTAGCAAAGCAATTTGTTCTATATGATCTGGTGGGGCATTATTTTGGTCGAACAATGAGCAAAAAAACTTAGTGTATGTGTGTTTATGACGAGACATTATTTTGGTCGTATAATGAGTAAAGCAACTTGTACTATGTGGTATGGTGGGACATTACTTTGGTCGAATAATGAGCAAAGAAACTTGTTCTATGTGCGTTTATGGTGGGACATTATTTTGGTCGAACAATGAGCAAAGCAATTTGTACTACGTGGTCTGGTGTGGCATTATTTTGGTCGAACAATGAGCAAAGAAACTTGTTCTATGTGGTCTGGTGGGACATTATTTTGGTCGAACAAGGAGCAAAGCCATTTGTACCATGTGGTCTGGTGAGACATTATTTGGGTCGAACAATGAACAAAGCAACTTGTTCTATGTGATCTGGTGGGACATTATTTTGGTCGAACAATTTGTAGAGCAACTCGTACTATGAGGTCTGGTGGGACATTATTTTGGTCGAACAATGAGCAAAGCAACTTGTACCATGTGGTCTGATGGGACATTATTTTGTTCGAATAATGAGCAAAGAAACTTGTGCTATGTGGTCTGGTGGGACATTATCGCGGTCGAACAATGAGCAAAGCAACTTGTACTATGTAGTCTGGTGGGACATTATTTTGGTCGAACAATGAGCGAAGCAGCTTGTACTATGTAGTCTGGTGGGACATTATTTTGGTCGAACAATGAGAAAAGCAACTTGTACTATGTGGTCTGGTGGGACATTATTTCGGTCGAACAATTAAAAAAGCAACTTGTACAACGTGATCTGGTGAGACATTATTTTAGTCGAACAATGAGAAAAGCAACTTGTACTATGTGGTCTGGTGGGACATTGTTTGGTCGAATAATGAGCAAAGCAACTTGTTCTATGTGGTCTGGTGGGACATTATTTTGGTCGAACAACGTATGAGCATAGCAACTCGTTCTTTGTGGTCTGGTGGAACAACATTTTGGTCGAACAATGAGCAAAGAACTTGTGCTATATGATCCGGTTGGACAATATTTTGGTCAGACAATGAGCAAAAAAACTTGTTCTATGTGGTCTGGTGGGACATTATTTTGGTCGAATAATGAGCAAAGCAACTTGTACTATGGTCTGGTGAGACATTATTCTGGTCGAACAATGAGCAAAGCAACTTGTACCATGTGGTCTGGTGGGACATTATTTTGGTCGAACAATTAAAAAAGCAACTTGTACAACGTGGTCTGGTGAGACATTACTTTGGTCGAACAATGAGCAAAACAACTTGTTCTATGTGATCTGGTGGGACATTATCGCGGTCGAACAATGAGTAAAGCAACTTGTTCTATGTGGTCTGGTGGAACATTATTTTGGTCGAACAATGAGCGAAGCAACTTGTTCCATGTGGTCTGGTGGGACTACATTTTGGTCGAACACTGAGCAAAGCAACTTGTTCTATGTTGTCTGGTGGGACATTATTTTGGTCGAACAATGAGCAAAAGCAACTTAAACTACGTGGTCTGGTGACACATTATTTTGGTCGAACAATGAATAAAGAAACATGTTGTATGTGATCTGGTGGGGAATTATTTGGTCGAACAATGAGCAAAGACGTAAAATGAATCCTTGTCCACCAAAATCCCTGCCCGCAAGGTAGCAATAATGCAAAGATAACAACAATCAATTTATAACAACATCATACTGTGGCGACTGCCCTAAAGATTGTCAAGGTACGATACAAATGATGCCATCCAGCTTATTTGATGTTTAGCGAGGTAAAGCGCACTGTTGGACTCCGCTGAGCTTTCTGCCTCAAGTCGTCTGACTACCGTGAGCAGAACTTTGGTGACAAGGGTATACTACCACCGTGCGCTTCAAGGAAAGACGAACAGCTCTAATAAAGACGAACTTTGTGGCAGTGTAAATGTCTGTAGCTGGGGAACAAATGCTCGACAGATGTTCCAGAGAGGTTCTTAGGTTCAGTATGGGTTGTTTGGCGCTTAAAGTTGGATAGCGTCAGCTAGAGTGCCATGGACAATGGTTCCACACAAGCTAAGCTAAGAGTTGGATGACGTCAGCTAGAGTTCCATGGACAATGATTTCACACAAGCTAAGAGTTGGATGACGTCAGCTAGAGTTCCATGGACAATGATTTCACACAAGCTAAGAGTTGGATGACGTCAGCTACCATGGACAATGGTTCCACATAAGCTAAGAGATGGATGGCGTCAGATAGAGTTCCATGGACAGTGGTTCCACACAAGCTAAGAGTTGGATGGCGGTAGCTAGAGTTCCATGGACAATGGTTCCACACAAGCTAAGAGTTGGATGGCGTCAGCTAGAGTTCCATGGACAATAGTTCCACAGAAGCTAAAAGTTATATATATATATAAATGCAAATTGAAATGAAGATCTTGGGGTAATGAATTTTATGACGATGAATTGAATATTCCAACCCCTGATGCATTGCGCTGTCGTCTCAAAGGAACGAGTAAATTTCGTTTATGAATTCAATAATACGAGGCCTTAAAAGTGTTCTTCAAGTATCTTATGAATAAAAAATCTGAGCAAAAATCGATTTAGGACAATAATAAATGGGTTAGATAAGCGATATCTTATACTCGGTTTAGTTGATATATAGGAATACTACAGTAAACAGACTGTGAGACTGTTCAAACAGCCAAACATTATGTGAGTAAATGGAACATACAACCTCATGTTGGACATATCCTACTCTGTTTTGGTCAGTTTAAACAGTAAATTGTCACGATCAAGTAAATGTCAGTCGACCTTTCTTGGTTTGCTTACTCGTCTTGATATCAATAGTCCAATGTACAGTCTTTAATCTAGTGTACTCGAAAAATGTCAATCGATTGGTTTGATGTAAATTTACTCACTATCCTTAGTTATAAGTTAATATTAAGTAGATATAAATAGCAGATGTTTTTCTTCACAACACCTCACGCTGACGAAGACTTGATACTATCATCCATCATCCATTTGCTAACCTGTCATTTTGCCGAAATAAATTTTAAATCTTTAAATCCATGCACAGAATAAGTTAGAGCATACCCGGGAGATGGGATGAGAACAGTACATCTCTACATGGGTTTAAAGAGTATCCACCGCATGTACAAACAAAATCTATTTTGAACGCTGAAGTAAATGAAGCGTACGTACACTAGAGAGAGTAGGGAAACAGTGTATCGTTCCAATGGACAAAATAGATTCCGAGCAAGGATGAACTCAAAGAAATGAACACAAACGCAGAATATTGTCGTCCGGTCGAAACCTCGCCTGAGGAGCAGGAAGAACAACTTCACCAGCCGCCTCATCCATGTCTAGAAACAGCATTCTTTCTTCCAACCATGTTACCTATTCTTCTAGCTCACATCAATTTGCGTAGGCATTATTCAGACGAATTAGTATCAAAGGTCTTGGTGGTAATGATACTCAATGAATGACTGGAAAATTATGCATGGTGGAGGAGCGAAAGAAGATTCGTTTATGGTTGGTCTATATTCGGAAAAAAAATTATAATTTTACTGCGTGGAATTGAACTTTATATGAAAATTTCTTACGGTATTATATCTGTACAACCCTTCTTTCTGTATAATACGAATAGAATTTTCAATGAGTTCAAAAGTTGAGCCTAACATTATAACTGAAGATTTTAATCAATCATAAACGAATTTTCAGTCGCTACTGTACATTCAAAGATGACTTGGAAATGATTCTTATCTTGAAAAAGATGACTTGAAAATTATACAAGGTACATTCACAGATAACTTGAAAATGATACATGGTACATTCAAAGATGACTTGAAACCAATGCATGATACATTCAAAAGATGACATGAAAATGATGCATGGTACATTCAGAGATGACTTGAAAACAATGCATGATACTTTCAATAGATGACATGAAAATGATGCATGGTACATTCAAAGATGACTAGTCTGATGAAGCTGTTCCTCGTGGTGCCTAGCAAGTTGTCGCAATAAGTATGATTTGATTTGATTATCATTTTAACCAGAGCCTCAACGCGAGTCATAATAGGGTTTCCCGTAGGGCTCGATGACCATGGATTCCAGTAGGCTCGCACGTCTCAGGGTGCGAAAAGAAAACTTTTAAAGTTAGAAAAAAATTAACATTTTAGCAATTTCAGACGCACGCTGGTGCGCACAAGAAAAACGCCTGGACAAAACGTCTCTCCGCTTCCAATCATTTAGAACTTCAAGAGTAATATGTACGCACTCTAGTGCGTACAGATAGCATCGTCGAGACTGGTGCAACGCTTACGGCTACACGGACAAAGTCAGCCCCGACAGCAGCGCAACACAATGTTTATAGCTACGCGGTCTAGTTTAGTAGAGGTATAATTTATTCAGGTCAGATAAAGACTCAGGCGAAACGAATTCCCGCCTCCAACCACTTAGAACTCCATGAGTAACATACACACACGCCAGTGCGCACAGATAGTATCGTCGAAATTGGTACAAAGTCTGTGGCTTCACGGATTAGATCAACTCCAACCGCAACGCGTCACAAGGTTTATAGCTACGCAGTCCAGGTCAACCCCATAAACTACATATGATCCGTGCACGTGCGAGCGAGCACAGACTGAAGAAAAAACACCTATTCACAAAATCACTAACAGAAACTCCCGCACAAATTCACTAGCATTATATGTAATACATGACAAATTTGTGGATCGTGAAGAAAGTAAGGGCAGGTTCGTCACGGGCAGAAAGAAAGGCTCGGATTATTGATTTCGCACTCATTGGTCTCAATAGAGCCGATGTTCCTTGGGTCCCAATAGAGCCGACGAATCCTGGAGGGTAACCCAAGTCCCTCGAGTCTTTCCTAGCTCCCCGGGTCCCTCGAGAACCCTCGTCACAGCTCATCTCGGCTTGTCTCGAATCATTTCGGCCAGTCTTGGCTCGTCGCGACCAACTCGACTCGTCGCGACCAACTAGACTCGCCTCAACATGTTTCGACTGATCTCGACGCACCTCGACCAGCCTCGACGCGGCTCTCCCCCTCTGCGTTAGTGATCATGTAGACTGTAATGAAAAAAAAATCACTCAAGCATTTTGGGTTGGGAGTGGGGTGGCTGAGTTGTTTCAAGACCCAAAGGAGCCCGACAAATCCCGGAGGGTAACCCAAGTCCCCTGGGTCCCCCAAGCTCATCGGGTTCCCTCGTCTCAGCTCATCTCGCCTTGTCCCGAATAATTTCGCCAGTCTCGGCTCGTCGCGACCAACTTGACTCGCCCCAACATGTTTCGACTGAGCTCGATGCACCTCGACCAGCCTCGGCGTGACCCTTGCTCTCTGCACCAGTAATCCGCGGACTGTAATGGTTAATTGTTCTACTCAAGCATTTCACATATATACATTTTTTGTGTGTACGGGTTTTACAACGTTGGGAGAGAGAAGCACGGGTCCCAGGAATCAGTGGGGCCTCAAGGGGGTCCCAAAGGGTCTCCAGGGTGTTTCAAAGGGCCCCGGAAGGGTCTAAGTGGGTCCCCCCAAATTCTCCTGGTCTTCCAAATCCCCCGGGTTCCCGAAACCTCCGGGTCCCTCAAGTCCCGCGGGTCTCATGAATAACCCCCCATACCCAGGTCATCTAGTCTCAGCCAGCCTCGGTTCGTCACGACTCGTCGCCTCGCCAGTCGACTCGTTTCCACTCGCCTCAACCTGCATCGACTCGCCTCGTCCCCTCCACGCACAGTGCCATTCAAGACTTTCACTCTCAGAATCAACATAAAGATTATTTCACCATTTAGCTATCAAAACGCCTAGTTGTGCTCGGACATTTATTGGGCGCCCGGGAGAGCGCAAAATCTCCCACCGTAGGTTTGACTAGACTAACTAACACACCGCACAGTGCACCTAGGGCCCCTGCGGGCATCTAACGATACATAATGATACAACTAATCCAAAATTGATCACCGTGAAAAAGGGCAGAGATAAATATAGAGTTCACGAAATAAGGAATACTAAAATAAAGTGTTAATGATCTATAAAATGAATAATCATCCATCCACCCCAAGCATAAGCATGACTCGACATTACATCTGCCTGCTACTTTGCGTGATCAGATGGATTCGCTGTCATCGGCGACGCCGTTAGACTTCATGAGGAGCTTCTGGATCAGGTCATCACGGTCAAATCAAAAGAAAACAACACCTACTTATTTGGAGTCTGTTAAAGTTCTGCGTAAGTGTTATTCGTGCATGGAACCTATATTGAACGATGGAACGATACATTTATTTTCTGTTCCAGTGTTCGTATGCTTCATCCATCTCAGTGTTCTAACTGCAGTCATCCGATCGTACTAAGCCTCTATCTTTTGTTTTTGTAATAAAGCTGCAGAGGCAATGCTATGTGTTCCCTGATGCCGAGTGTTGTCACTGCGTATGAAATTAGTTTCGTTTGTAAACTCGCAGGGCACTCTTTAAACACGTTGAAAGATGTCCTGTTCCCATCCCATCTCCAGGGTATGCACTACCTTATTTGGTACAATGTTTCGACAGTCTGCTAACGGTACTATTCCTGTACCAACTATTGAGAGTAAACGATGTTATTGATCATAACCGTTTATTATTGTCCATAACGGTTTTCGATCAAATTCTTCGTGCTCCTTAAGACATCGACTTCTTGAATTTATTATGAATTTATTTGTCCCTTTCAGACGTTCATCTGAAGAGCTTACGACAGCGAAACACGTCATGGATTAGAAAATTCAAGTCATCTTTTGAATATAAACACATACTA
>SDVV010038900.1:0-10684 GCA_016164225.1 Gammarus roeselii | reverse complement strand
CTTACACAATTCGGGACTGTACTCTATGGATACCATTATTTGGGGGTATCAGGTTACTGAACATAAGTATGAATCCTTTTTAAAGAGTGTTGGATTAGATAAAGAGGTCCAACTCTAATGAAGCTCTGACGAGAGCCTGAGCTTCCCAGTTGGGCGTAAAGTTCACCAGTTCTGATAGGTTCGCACTCAGGTACAGAAGCGAAAGAAAATTCGTTTATGTTTAAAGATTAAGTGAAATTTTCAATTATCAATTATCGCTCGATATATGAACTCATTGGAAATTTAATTGATATTATCCATTCAGAAGGATTGTCCAGATTTAAAACCGTGAGAAATTTTCATATTTCATTGATTGATTGATTGATTGATTTGGGCCTCATTTCCACCAGAGCCTCAACCTGAGTCATAATAGGCTCCCCCGTAGGGCGCGAGATATTTCATACGTGAGAAAAGTTTAGTTAGTTTTTCGGTCATAGACTAATCATAAGCGAATTTCCTTTCACTACTGTACGTGCGAAAACTACTTAATCGAAAATAAAAAATTTAGATACTTAATTGTGATGTGTGTGTGTGTGTGTGTGTGTGTATGCACGCTGGTGCATACGTGAATCCCAATTAATTATTCGATTTAAAATGATCATACGAAATTCATACGTGGCTCTCTAAATAGATCCTTGGTGTGTGCTCATTGAATAGAATAACTAAGTACGTTGTGATGTGGAAAAATAATTTAGTTTCTACAGCTATTTAATGTTTACGATGCTAAGTTTAGGTCGGATTTGATTTATCCCTCATTTCCACCGGAGCCTCAACGCAAGTCCTCGCAGGCTCCCCCGTAGGAGTTTAGGTCAAAATGTTTACCAAAAGCGATTGGCTAGATTCTTCCAGTTTATGGGATAAGTGAGCAGTCATTAGAACGTGAAAGTGGATTTTAGGGAAAACTCGCCGAGCTACCGCAAGAGCGTTGCAGTCCTTCAGTATAAGGGCTTAATGTCGGCACAAAGGATACGGTGACGGTGAACGGTCTCATGACTTCCTCCATTAGCTAGTTATGAGTTTTGCACAAGTATTCTTTGTAAATTCGGATTAAGAATATTTGATCTGTCTTGTTGGAAAACTGGGTTTTCCGTCCTCCCACCGAGAGTCTGGCTGAAAGCATTTTTATTGTCCGCCTTGTTGCCACGTATCGATCCAATTAGCTGCATTTGGGAGTTGTCAGAGAACCACTCTCGGTGGTGGATTGTGATAAATTGAACGGCTGAGAAGCAGAGTTGTATAACTGCATTCGAGTTCTCGTAGAAATAACATTGAACAGCGAATGTTGTCAGGCAATTTTGTTTCTCAGCCCTTCAAATGTTCTTCACAAACGGAAGCCAATTCTTGCAAGGGAACCAACGAGCTCGTTTAACCTTTATGTCGCATGGCCCGGGATTAAGTAGAATTCGACCACTTGGCTAGTCTCGGATTTAGTAAAACGGTCGTGTTATAGTTTACGAAATGCGGGGTGTGTGGTGTGTATAGTGCAGAATTTCAATATGAGTGAAGGCACTCAGACTGCCTGATGGGATGAGACATTTGAAAAAGAAGTTTGTGCTGGTAATCGAGACATCTAATTCGATGGTTTGCCACTCTGCAGAAAAAAACATAGGCTTCATGCGGGAAGATATCCGAACGTGAGGTTAGCCCGCACGCAGACGAAGCTCCCATTCCGGCGACCGTTTCGGAACCGTTAGTGTATATACATGGCGGAAATCAGTATAAATATTCCAAGGGCAGTCTCGAAAATTCTCGGCAATACATGATGGGTGGAGGAGTTACTTTATTGTAAGTTTGTCGATCTTGGTTGACTGGCGGAGGGAGGGTTGATGATTCGTGTAGGCTGGCTGATTCGGAGAATCTGGTGAGGTAATGAAGGCTTGATAGCCTCAAGAGTGATGTTCAGCGGGCCAATACGTTTTTCACGCGCATGAACAATGACGGCCAGATATTACTTTTAGATGAAAAGAGTCATTTAGAAGAAATATTGGTAATGTGGTTGAAGGCTGGGTTATTGATTTCGCTCATAGGCATGAAGTAGTATTGTAGCGAGGGTGATCTCGTCAAAGTGAAAGCGGAAGTTCATTTGCTAGCACATTAGAGGATTCGATGGAAGCTGTGTTTTGGTTACTGAATTCTAAACAACAGCTCTATACTCAAAACGTGAACGTAATGATGTTCTGTGCATGAAGAAAGGGTTCGTTGTCGGCATCGCATTTCAAGGATGTTACTGTGAGGAGAATTCCGGTCGACATTCGGCAGCAAGGCTGTTTGGTGAGGTCACTTCGTGAGTTCAGGGACCCAGACACAGAAACTTTATAGAGGCTTCGTATACTTGGGGTGTGAGGCGCATTATTAGGCCTGGTTTTTATTGTAGAAAATGAACGAGAAAAATCAGCAAAGATTTTGTTTTAGATGGTAAAATATTGAAAACCATTCTTGGATGCCTAGATGTCGACTTGGTCTAAACAATTCTTAGGTTTAGACAAAGTCTGCTCCCTCATTGACTCTCCACCGCTTAGAGGCATCTGCCTCGGATTCATTGGTTTGTCGATCCTTACAAGTTTGTCGTATTAGAGTACCACAGTTTCAGCACATTTCTCGAGTTTGCGAGCCGTTCACCGATTGTACTGGGAACAACTGTGTAGTCCAGTCTCCAGCTCGAAGAGGCCAGTCAATGCATGTTAATGATTGCATGATGCTATCGTTCGTGCAGTCATCTCCGGCCGAGGTCGTGTTAACTTGGGGTGAGAGCAGTTTTGAAGTTCGGATCACTTGTTTTGGGAATCTTTGTTGAAAGAACTCAAGAGAGGTTGCTTGCCCCTCTCCGTCAGGACTTGCAATTGCCCATAATTGGATCCCGGTTATCATCTGGGCTCTGAGTAATAGATGGTAGCACCTACCTCTTTACAATGATTTTATTAAAAACTACAACAAGTATATATACATACATCCTTTGCATTAATATTGATGATTTATGAATTATTTTTTCAACAGGAGTTTACAATCATGTACAAACAATACCCCGAGGTTACTAGAAGTTCACCTCTTTGTGCACCAAGAGGGGTAACCATGAACTAAAAGGGGGAGGTGGAGGAAGTATACTTTGCAGTAAAAACTACATACATTTAGGGAGAATTGAAATTTGGTGCTAAACGAGGACGGCACGGGAAGGCGGATGAACTTAGGATACCCAGAGGGGTACGTTTCGAGTGCGACTTGTTTCCTTTCTACAAAAATGATCGTCGATTTCTTAGCAGCAATTGTTGTTGGGTTGCTGTGTTTGAAACTTACTTAAATGAATATTTGAAGTTTCTTCGCTGTTACAAACCAGTCACAACATAACTGCCACATGTGGCTGACAGTTGCGGCACACGTTTGATCTCGCGTTTTTCCAGTGGCATTCGATTGAATAGCTGAGGTGCCCGGCACGTGAAGCAGTTGAAAGCAACCGTTCGCATGGTAGGCCGCCCGCCGGGTTTACCACTTAGAAATAACACATTCTGCCAATTCTTGCCTGGTTTCCCATAGTCACTTTCGTTGCAAGATTTTCGATGACATTGACCGTGAAGCCTTCGTAAATTTTCTTAACGTTTATGACAAATGAATTTTTCAAAACATCTTTGGAGCTAAAACTGCTGGCACTGCTTCAAGTCTATCAAAATGATTCAGTTTATGTGGGGTCCAGAAAGACGAGAAATATCAACTGCATGTGGCACATGCGCAGGCGGATACGCACAGGAAAGGAAATGTCTTTAACGCGGCTACATAAACAGATTAACGTTTCTGTGCATTGAGGGGTGGAGATACCACCCTACTGGCATCGATATTACGTTTCTACACTGTTCCGCATAGTCCGGTATGTTTTCCGGAAATGATTCGTTTTTCAGTTAAGTTAGGTCAGTGAGTAAGCTTTGAAATTGTACGGTGGATTTAAAAAGACTCGTCGAGCTGTTGCGAGTGCTTTGCAATCCATCAGTAGGTGTTCACTCTGATTATCACTTGGTGGCAACAGGGGCATGGCGGCGCGTCCGGTCCCATGTCTACGTCCATTGGTTGGTTGTGGGTTATCCAAGTGTGTCCCATGCACAAGCGGTTGATGAACACTTGGTCTCTGCTGTTGGAGAACTGGGTTTCCCATTCTCCGACCGAGGGATTCACTGGAAGCATTTTTTGTCCGCTCTGTTTCCACATATCATTCTATCAGGATGTTAAATGGTAGTTAATATGGAACCAGTCTCGGTAGTGTATGGTGATAAATTGTTCTTGATGGGTAGAATCTGCGAGCTCATTTCCCTTTATTCCCACGTGACCAGGGATCCAACAGGATTTGACCGTTCGGCCTGTCTAGGACATCGTAAAGAGATCGTGCTGCATTTTATGTATTGCAGGGTGTTCATATTGCATAGTTTTGCGCTGAGTGAGAGCACTCAAACTGTTTGAGAATACGATGCATTTGGAGAAGAAATCTGTTTTGTAATTAAGATGGCTAATGCGAGTGCGTTCAGCTGTGCAGAAAAAACAGAGACTTCATTTGGGAGGTAGACGAAAGCGAGAATTCCTCGCACACAGCGGCAGCTCCCACTCCATTTGCGGTGTTGGAGCTGTCAGTGTAAATATGGCGGTAATCTGGATAGTGTTCCTCGAGTGGTATCGACTATTCTCGGCGGTAGGTATTGGATGTTAGTAGCTTTATGGCGTACTAGCAAATTTAGGTTAACTAGCGGTGGCTGATCATCCAGGTTGATGTATTGATTTCAAGAATTCGGTAGGAGAATGGAAGCTTGGTATTTGCAATTCATGTCCAGTGAGGTCAGTAAGTTGTCCACGCGTAAGGAAAATAATGGGCATATATTATTTTCCGCCCCAAAGAGCCGTTTATCGGAATTGTTGGTGAATTGGTGGAAGACTGGGTTGTTGATTAGGATCAAAGTCTCGAAATAGTATTGTTGCGAGCGTTTGTGGAAGTGGAAGCTCGTCAGTTAGCATGTTCAGGGATTCTATGCGTGTAGAACGGAACGCGCCGGTTGTGTTGCGCCTAGAATTGTGTGCAATGATCGAAAGGGGTTCGAAAGTGTTTTTGGCTGCTGAACAAAGCAGAACAGCAGTCAGCGCGTGAGCGTATTGCTGTTCTGATTAACGTCATGGCAGTTCATATCGGCGCCGAATTTCAGGGATGTTAATGTTGAGCTTTTGCAGAGGGTTTCCAGATCTGTAATGTGAGGTCGCCATGCGAGTTTAGGGTACCACACAAGACCCAGGAACTTTATGGATTTTTCGTATTCTGGAGGTGTGATGTGCAGCGCAAGGGCTGGTTTTAGGTGTAGGCTGGGAACGAGAGTAAAATACATGCTTTTGTCTTAGAGGCCAAGAATCGGAATCCATTTAGAGAAGTCCAGTTCCCGACTTGGTTAGGAGGACTTTTATGGAGTTCTTGTTGAATTGTCAAGAGGCTATTGTGTCTTTAGTTTCTTTGTAAGTCGTCCACTATAGTGATGAAAGCAGTCTCCCGTCAAGGGGGAGAATGTCAGCTAGCTGGTCGATTTTATGAATAAAAAGAGTGACACTGAGAAGGTCTTCATGTCTGACACCATTTCATGTGGATACGATGTCGACAGAGTGTCGTCGATCCTGACCCTAAAGGTACGATTTTGCTGAAATTGGTGGATAAAACGTGATAGGCCCTCTCAGGCATTTGCAGTGGAGATCCTTCACGATAACGTATTTTCAGGTAGTGTCATATGCTTTCTCAACGTCTAAAAAATATGGAAACCACATGTTCCCTCGAGCGAAAGTTTGTCGAATATCTGATTCTAGTAGTATGAGGTGGTCCGTCGTGGAGTGGCGCTTGCGGCCGACGCACTGGATATTGGTGAGGCCTGCATGCATGTCAAGGTAGTCAACAAGACGTGAGTTAATCATTCTTTCCATCGTTTTACAGAGGACGCTGGTAAGGGCAATGGGGCACAGTTACATGGGTCACTGTGGCATTTTCCGGGTTTGGGTCTCGGAATGATTACAGATTCCCGTCATTGATCAGGAGAAAATGAGTTAGAATCCGTTATGTTGAACAATTTTAATAGATACTCGAGAGCACTTGCAGGGAGATGTTTGATCATAATGATGTGCACCCGGTCCGGACAGGGTGAAGTCACTGGTTGGATTAGTTATTTCCAGAGAGTCAACCCCTTCTATCTCTCGCCAGGAACACGTATACTGCCACTGGACTCAACCTTTACAATTTGCTCGTGGAAGAAAGCATTGTTTTGTGTTCGTACGCCTGAATCAGGCAGGCATTCTTTTTCTTCAATAGCTGTGTTATTAAGATGAATATATGATTCAAGATATCTTGAGAGATTGTGGACAATTTCTAGCTTTGAACAGATGATGTTAGAACTCTTGAGAGATGATGGTGGATCTGCTGGTAAACTTTGATACTATAACACTTCTGAGCTATAGACGAGGAGAATAATCAACGACGTGGTTTTAAAATCCCCATTGAATATAATACTGGCGTCAACGAATATTATTTCGTCTATGAAAACCTGCCCCGATTTATGTGTTTCCAATGAATTAGTTTGCTTCGAGTATTCAATGTCTGGGGTCATACTTTGTATTCAAACCTGTTTAAAAATGATCTAATCATCAATTCCTCGATTTAATAGGAACTTCTTTGAGAACTTCAATCTTGAGTGCCCTGAAGAGGGAAGCCTCCAGGGCACGGCAGCCTCGAAGGTGTCGTCCCAACCGTACCTGCCAGGCGACGAGGGGGCGTTCCTGTCCCTGCTTTCCCCCTCAAAGGAGGTGCAGTGCCAAGACCTGCAGCAACTCACCACCAAGCTCATACAGCAGAAGCGCCGCACGGTGAGGAGCGGGTCAAGAAGGCGAGCGGGGTGCTGTTGCGGCAAGGGGGGCGGGAGGGGTGTGTGTGTGAAAAGCAGATATTGTCTTCTAGTTGGCTTTTGTGGTAGAAACTCAGTATATCACAAACTGTCAATGGTCTTGTTAGCTTCTCAACGTTTCTTTCAAACTTATTGCAATGGTTTGGTGAATACCTCTCCCTCTTCATGCCCACCTTACACACCTCTCGTCACGAACAGAACTCAGCACATTCGTTTTTATTTATCGAGGCACGGAAGGTTTCCTGATGTCAAGGTTAGATTATTAACCGACATTCTTCCATTTTGATGTACATACCAGAAATTGTGTACTAATTTCTATTGCGTAATTTATGGCATGATACCAGAAAAAGAGGCAAGGTTCAATTAATTCAGAGCGCAAACGAACCTTTCCGTTTGGTTGGTATTTAATACCATTACCGAGATGACGTATGACCAGCCGTCTCAACATTAACCACCTGCTTAGCATTGGAAGAGGTTTTCATTTATCAGCAACAGTGCAAGTTGGCGACAGGTCTAAAGCAGTTTACGGTGCTTGCTTGCGATTTTGTCATGGTGATCTATTTCTCCATGTTCTCTGCCCCAGGCAGTGGGCATAGAGGCGCCCCACATCTGCATGGACACACTCCCCAAGCACCCTACCAACAGTAACTGTCGCATCTACTCCATGGATATCAACCAAGAGAACGTCTACTTTGAAATTAAGGTTAGAATTTTACGATTGGGCTAAAAAAAATCCCCTAAATTTATAAAAAAAAATGATTGTGGACATAATTATGAGGGAAACACATGGGTGTATAACATTTCTGCATAAACAGTGAATTTTTTTTGCAAGTATATCACGCTGGGAAAACCTTTCACTAGTTATGTATTAAAAAAAGAAGTGCGATATTTCAACAGCTCGGTCATGGACCCGTCCTCGATATAGTGCAAGTTGTCCTGTGCCCTACATCCTCAAGTGATGAGAATGAACGAAATAATGCATGTAAAAATAATCAACAAACAAAATTTTGATATAGAGTTCCAAGTTTTTGAATCAATTTCAATACTGAAGAGTTTTGAAACTGCAAAAAGAAAACTCCTAAAGCATCGTTCTATGTATTCTGTACAATTAATGTACGTTAGGCTTTTCTAATAACGAAAGGTTTGAAATACATTTTCAGTGTTGGTGTATGTCTATATATAAACAATTTTATGATGTGGAAATACATTTCTTGATCGCAGATTACTTCTGAGTTACGGGTACTTTAGCGTTGGACGCAGTTACAACACTATAGGTTCAAATTTAGAAATGTATATAATCAGAAACTATGAAGTTTACAACAGAAACGGAAGCTAATCCGATAACAAAAATGGGAGACCAGACGCTAAAACGACAGGGGTGTAACAACAAGCAGGGAGCTCGAGGCAGATCCAACAAGAGTGTAACCACAAACAGGTCAGAGAGGTGTGTAACAACAAGCAGGGAGCTTGAAGCAGATCCAACAAGTGTGTACCAACAAGCAGGAAGCTCGAGACAGATCAGAGAGTTGTGTAACAACAAGCAGGGAGCTCGAAGTAGATCCAACAAGTGTGTAACAACAAGCAGAGAGCTTGAGGCAGATCAGGGAGGTGTGTAACAACAAGCAGAGAGCTTGAGGCAGATCAGGGAGGTGTGTAACAACGAACAGGGAGCTCGAGGCAGATCAGGGAGGTGTGTAACAACAAGCAGGGAGCTCGAGCCATGTCAGAGAGGTGTGTAACAACAAGCAGGGAGCTCGAGGCAAATCAGAGAGGTGTGTAACAACAAGCAGGGAGCCCGAGGCAGATTAGAGAGGTGTGTAACTGCGGGCGGAAGCTGGAGGCCGATCAGATTATATTAAAGGGCCTATCTAAACCAGAGCTTGAGCGTCTGCTTTAGTAAGCTCCTTTGAAGGGGAAAGGCCTCAAAACCATAGCTTGAGAGTGCCAAAGATCCAATTAGGTTCACTACTTAACAAAGCCAGGATGAGTATTGCTCTGGACCTGACTAGCTTTAGTAATGCCCGATTTCGCTTCACAATTTATCACTGTGTATACTTGCTGATATCAGATGGGCCAGAGAGGATGTCGAGTACACTTGATCGTCAAGATCCCAGACATGAACTACGGCAAGATGAGTGACAACTGCTACCTGTACCCGCTCCGCATATCTGCTGACCCTGGACCCGCTCACTACACTCTGGACGACTACATCAACCTCATGTCGCACGAGGTGAGACTTTTTATTAACGTGTGAATTATTTTTGTTCATGGTTTGCATCATGAATTCATTTAAACTTTAGAAGGAAAATGCAAAAAAAAATGAGAGGGGTGATGTTGTTACACTTGAAAAGCTCAAAGGGCAAATGCCACGTGCGTGCATATATTATCCTTTCAACAGTTGGGTACGGTTGGAGATGAACGTTAACAGCTTTTGGCCTAATAATTTGTTAATTATTTAATAATACTTGCACTAGTGATGGACTGATGTCAAATTTTGGACAGCCGTGGATACGAATGCGATTGAGCATATCGCATTTCAGTCATCCGCGGATGCGCAGATATTAAATATGAGATCCATCGTTTTATAGTTAGCTATTAAATGATTGATGTTTTACAAATCCGATTTAATATTACGAACACGATTTAATAAATAAATTGAATTATTGTAACTGTATGAATCAGAATACACGGAAAGAGAAGAGGCATTGCAGACGACATTGATTGTCCAATGAAACGTACAATTCCGCAATAAGCAAAATTTCCTGCTTACGTTATGGAATTGAGTATAAGTGGTAGAAAGTTGAAACAAATCTCATCGAAATCAAAAGATTTCTAGTTTAATTTTCACGTACGTTATCCTTCAAGACGAACGCCGTCAGCTGACTTTCCCTAGCATTTCCCCGAAGATATTTCAGACTTCACTCACTTTTTTTGAGTTCGTCAACAGATGTAAGCATTGATCTAAATTTACAGTCCTTGACGTAGCCCCAGAGGAAGTAATCAAGCGGAGAAAGGTCAGGCGATCTTGGGGGCCAGGGAAACTAGCACCTTCGTGAAATAAATTAATGTCAGAAAATTGAGCGGTCAACCAGTCCAAGGCATTTTTGAGGTGTGCCTCGGGCTCCATCTTGCTGGAACTACAGCTCCGATGTCTTTCTGCATCCAAAAAATACTGTCAAGCATTTTAATGTACCTCTGTTATAGTTGTAACTGCCTCGCCAGTTCTAGCATCTTCCAAAAGAAGAACGGACCCAACATTTTCGTTGCACTTTGTCCGGACCACACGGTTACCTTCGAAGAATGCAATGGTCTAATAACATTGAATGTAGGTTTTGTGGCGACCACTTCTAGAAATTCAGTTTATTTGACATACCATTGCAAGTAAATATGGAATTAATTGGTTAGAACAATTTTAGAAAAAGCGATGCCGCCCTACCGGCCAATCCTTTGGTTTTCAGGCGGAAATTCATAATTTTCATGAGGTCTGTAGGCCTAACTTAGCCACCTTCCTAATTAGGGGGAAACGGCTGTATGTCTATACATATACATGCATACATGCATACATGCATACATGCATACATGCGTGCTTGCACGCTGCTTGCACGCTGCATGCACGCTGCACGCATGCATGCACGCATGCACGCATGAACGCATACATGCATACATGCATACATGCATACATGCATACATGCATACATGCATACATGCATACATGCATACATGCATGCATGCATGCATGCATGCAT
>SDVV010038899.1:0-10684 GCA_016164225.1 Gammarus roeselii | reverse complement strand
TTTCCATTACATTGTCCGAGCAATTCGTCATAGACGAGGGCACAACTGGATAAATGTAAGTAACTAGCCACATATATCCATTACATTGTCCGAGCAATTCGTCATAGACGAGGGCACAACTGGATAAATGTAAGTAACTAGCCACATATTTCCATTACATTGTCCGAGCAATTCGTCATAGACGAGGGCACAACCGGATAAATGTAAGTAACTAGCCACATATTTCCATTACATTGTCCGAGCAATTCGTCATAGACGAGGGCACAACTGGATAAATGTAAGTAACTAGCCACATGTTTCCATTACATTGTCCGAGCAATTCGTCATAGACGAGGGCACAACTGGATAAATGTAAGTAACTAGCCACATATTTCCATTACATTGTCCGAGCAATTCGTCATAGAGTTTTGAATTTCGGGTTGATGTTTTGTTATTGAGCCAGAAAATATTATGGTTGGAAGTAGGGGTCGTTTATACTTAATCTTGACACAGTGGTATCTGTAAGTCTTTAAGGTGATGTCCGGCGCGAGAAGATTTTCTGGAGACTTCATTGTTGCTATTGTTTATTGTTTTTCTTTGTCCTAACGCGAATGTTATTATGAACGTAAGTGGGAAAAAACTTACGGAATATCACAAACTTGAAAATAAAGTCACAAGAGCAGAAATGCGAAATGATTAACTATTGCAACCCTCCATTCGAGTCAAAATTTTACGCTACAGTTCATCCATTTCTGCTATCGGGTGTCAAATGATGATCTTGTCGAAGCCGTTTCTATCACTCAAGGATGAAGACCTTGTCGAAGCTATATATATCACCCACGGATGAAGACCCTGTCTCGGTTGTACTCATCACTAGCAGATGAAGACTCTGATGAAGCTTCATCCATCACCCATGGATGAAGACCCTGTCGCGGTTGTACTCATCACTAGCAGATGAAGACTCTGATGAAGCTTCATCCATCACCCACGGATGAAGACCGTGTCGAGGTTGTACTCATCACTAGCAGATGAAGATTCTGATGAAGCTTCATCCATCACCCACGGATGAGGATCCTGGTGAAGTTGTCTCGTATCCAACACACACGGATGTAGCAATGTTGGAGCTGTGCCCCTCACTAACGGATGAAGGTCATGTTGATGCTGTACACGTCACTAGCGGATGAATATTCCGGTAAAGCTGTCTATATCCAACACTCACGGATGGAGACCATGTTTACAAGTGTTTACAAGTGTAGGAAGACAACAACAGGTATATTGGCCCAAACTAGGTTGCCTTTTGATAGTAAGATAATTTGTTCTGAAGAAGAACGTCTAAGAGAGGCTTCGTGTGCCGTTTCTGTTTTTGAAACATAATGAAAGGGAACGGCTTAGCTATTTATCTGCTATCTAAGTAGAACTCATCGAGCCGCGACTTTAACTTTGTGAATGTATTGCTGTTTACAACCTCCGCTGGAAGTTTGTTCCATTCTTCGACCACTCTATATGTGAAGAAATAGCGCTAGATGTCTGGGGAGAAACGTTTCGCAACGATTTTGTATTCATTGTTCCTAGTCACTCCCTTTGTATCTAGTGCGAATAGGTTCGCTCGGTCGACGTTTTCCTTACCGTTCATAATCTTCCAAAGTTCGATCATGTCGCCTCTGACTCAGCGTTTCTCTAGCGAATAAAGATTGAGTTCACGTAGCCAGTCTTCATACGATTAATTCCGCAGCGAAGGGATGAGTTTGGTAGCTCTGCGTTGAACCTTCTCTAGCTTAATAATGTATTTCCGAAGATATGGAGACCAGAATTGAACAAAATAATCGATATGCGGTCTAACAAATGCATTTTATAACTTGAGCCTACTGTCTGGGTTTTTGTACGAGATAGTGCGGGATATCATACCTAGCATTTGTTGTATTTCTTCGCAGCATCGCTACATTGCTTGCTACTTTTTAAGTCGTTACTAATGATGACACCTAAATCTGTCTCTTCGGTGACAGGAATGAGCTTCTTTCCGGACATCGAATATTCATTATTAGCCGCTTCTCTTAGCAATCAACAATTTTTTCAAGTCTAGTTGGGTCTGTGGACGCTCTAGTTCAGTTGGCACTTTTCCTCCTATCTAAGTATCGTCTGCAAACTTCCTAATGTTGAGAGTACGTTGCTATCGAGATTGTTAACAAATATTATAAAGAGAACTGGACCTAACACGGAATCTTGAGGCACGCCGCTTGTGACATTACCCCAGGGGCAAGGAGCTATGTTAGGGGGAAGGAGCTATGTTAAGTACAACTCGCTGCCGTCTGTCCATAAGCTAGCACTTTATTCAGTTGTTAAGCTCGCCTAGAATACCGATGCTGTGCAATTTACTAACTAGGCGCTTGTTGGGGACTTTATCAAAGACTATTTGAAAGTCAAGGTAAATGATATCGGTTGGAGATTTTCCTGGTTCGTGAAACAGGAACGGTTGTGTGTAAAGCCAGGCTGGGAGTTGCTAATGAATTTGTTTGATTCCAAGAATTCTGTATTTTTATCCGTTATCAAACTTTCCATCAACTTGCCTATGAATGAAGAGAGACTAATTGGGCGGTTATTTCCGGGACACTTTGTCTCCATTTTTAAAAATTGGGGGAACATTAGCCTCTTTCCATTTAGAGGGGCAGGTGCCATTTGTGAGAGATTGGGGGAAAATATTTGATAAATGTTCGTCGATTTCATTTCTAGTCTCTTTTAAAATTCTGAGATGGACTTGGTCTGGATCTGGAGATTTTGTGACTTCCAATTTATCTATATATTTGATAACTTCGGCGGGGGAAAAGTTCACTGTACTGAGAGCTTCAATTTGTCTTCCCGCTATGATATCATCACGATCAGGAATATCCTGATTCTCCAACGTAAATACAGAGCAAAAGTATTCATTAAGTAGGACACTCAACATCAACATCGTTCTCGAGGGGACCAATTTCCATTCTTGATTTTTTTTTGCTCGAATTATAGCTAAAAAATTGTATCGGACAAGTTTTGCCATTGGTGGCAATTTAATTTCCGTAATATTTTTTCTTACGTTTTTAAACTCTCTTTAGATCTCTTTTGCTGATGTTGTATTAATTTTGACCACGTCGTCATGTGAGTGTTTCTGTTTCATCGAGTGTTTGGCTTTCTTTCGTGACTGAAGGTGTTGCCATTCTCCTTTCCAGTACTTGGCGCTGTACCCCTCACCAACGGCTGAAGACCATGTTGATGCTGTACACATCACTATTCCGCACTGTTGAAGTGCTACCTATCACTAGCGGATGAAAACCCTGTTGAAGTTGTTCCCATAACTAACGTATGAAGACCCTGTTGAAGCAATACCCATCACTAGCGGATGAAAGCGCTGTTGAAGATGTACCTATCACTAGCGAAGGATGACCCTGGTGAAGCTTTTCCATAACTACCTCATAGAAATCCCGTTGAAGCTCTACCAATCACTCACGAATGAAGCCCAAGTCAAGCTTGTACTCATCACTCACTGATGAAGACAATGTCAAAGTCGACGCCATCGGGTGACAGTGCTGAGCCGTTGATAGTGATGGTCGCGTTCCACGGAGGGTGGGCCGCAGATGGCCAGTTGAGGTTGAGGGTGAAACCGCTGTCCCAGTCTATGCAGGGACAGGCTGCTGTCAGAGTCCAACTGTCTGTGATGTTGGGCACCACGTGGATCAGGCTGGTAAAGTTCACCTGTGAGCCAAGGGTTGAGGGTTGGGTAAAGATCGTGTATTGAAGTTGAGATTAGGATCATCACACGGGATTAGTAATTGGGTGGATGATTTCAGTTGAGAAACCGATAAATCTAATTTGAGATTGAGATCATCTACTGTGATTAGTCATGATGATGGACGGGCAGGGCGAGGAGCAGGTGAAGTTGAAGAAACTAAAGGGGATCAGATGCCCTTCACAAATAGAGTTATCTTAAAAATCTATTGAACATGTAAAGTTGTTTCAAGAAATTTATTGAAGGCCTAAAATGGAACTAGCCTAAACTAAAGTTTTAATGCACACCGATGGACAAGTTGCAGGAGTTATTGCCCTCTACAGTCACTTGAGTAGCTAATAATAGCTAGCTTTGAAATTGACCAGTTACTGATTGATAGGAAAACATGGTTGTTATGAACTTCAAGAGATACATATATTTAACTACAAAAGATATTGCATCTGTACAATAGATGAGTGCACGTTGAAAGTTTGTCATGGAGTGATCTCAAAATGATTTTTGTTGTCTGTACCCACCCTGCTGAGTCCGTTGAACGCTTCGCCCACGAGGGTATAGATACCCTCCGTGGGGTAGAGTAAGGAAAGGCCCCATGTGTACCCCGCACTGGCGTCTGCATATAAAGAAAAGGTCAGTGGCTTAGTAACACGAAAACTCTGGTCAAATGTAGAAATGGATCACACCTTTGGGAATATTACGCAATGATCTGATGTCATGGAGTAAGTTTGGGAACATGTAGTAAGAGTAGCTGCGAGTAGTAAGAGCAGGTAAGGGTTTGAGGTTGTTCTTTGCAAGCATGAAGATCCTCACCATTGAAGTAGCTGTAGGAGCGCGTGGCGTCAATGTCCGCGAAGATCACCATCGAAGACCCCTGGAGGGTGAAGTAAAGAGGGGAAGGAGCGTTGTTACTTGTATATAGAAGAAACGTCTCACGATGACTTAATACACACTATATTCTTCCACAATGCCAGAAATTAAAGTATAATTATTGTCTGTAGGGGTTGAGCGGCTGGTATGATCCGCCACTCGAATGGCATAACTTACAGGCCAGACTTTTTAACAAATGCAAACTCCACTTTTTTTCAGATAATGTTCCAACGATGTATCTTGATGGATATTTATTGTTATTGATCAACAAATTCGAGCCGGGCAATAAATAGTTTTTGGTTCGAATTGCCTTTTGAAGCGAACGATTGGAAGGTTTATTCGGTGTACAACATTCAATCGTGTCAGTTTCAACTCCCGCCTCTTGCCGATAATTCAAATCAGGAAATGTTACTGCACACGCATAACCAGGTCAAGGTCTTGTGTTATGCGTAGAAATAGGCAGAGAGGTCATTTTGTATACAGTTGCATTGAATAATTTATATTATTTAAAATCTGGTCCAATTTTGAACTGTTTCTAAGTAAGTTTTCTCGTTGAGGTCAATCATTGGTAAACTAAAGTTTGAGAATAAACAATAGATTTCTTGAAATTGAAATACTTGTTGCAGATAAATTCAACCCAATTGAGCAAAGTGGGGCTCGATGCTGAATGTATCATGAAAATACATGTAAGAACCCGCTTAGATTCATTAACAACTTTCTAACAATTCAACAATTTTATAATATTTTTCTCTGATTTGAGTCCACACCAACAACAACCTGATTGCTGAATTTGGGATGCAAAACTGACCATAATTCAGCCATATCCCTTTCAAGGTTACAAGAGTATAATAGTGCTATGAAGAACCCGCTGATCCAACTCCTTCGGCCAATTGAACTAGCAAAACAGAATTTTCCAATAAGCCAACAGCAATGGTGAAATAGTATTCACCCCGATTCCATCAATACCTGCGTGAAAGTGATGGGCAGCACTGCCCCAGACCCGTAGGCCATCCACAACTCGGGCACCAGAGTGGGCGGCAGGATCTTCACTTGACATAAGGCAGTCTTGAGGTCCGTGACCACGGTACCCATAGGACTTGTCACCTGGTGGACAAGGATTAAAACCTAGAGAATGAGTCAGGTCTTCCATCTGAAAATCGTTTACACTATAAGCGCCAGGGTGTAAATGTGCTACACAAACTATTCTTCGAATTAAACATAACGGACGGCGCCCGTTCAGGAAGGTTAGTTACATTGAATGTTTTATTCGTTGGAATTTTTTATCACCTGCATTGCCTGAATATAATTTGAATTATTGATCTAACGTTATCAGTTTCGCCTAGTCATTTGTCATGATGCGGCCTGCTTTAATTACATAGATTATGGTTTATGTGATCATAATGGTAGATTGTGATGTGTAAGGGTTAATATTTTACCCCTAACCTTTAGGAATATGTCGACGGGGCTTTCGTTGGCGTACTGTTCCGTGGTGACGTCATACGGAACGGGCACGTTTGCCACCGGCACGGCAGCTGGTATGGTGCACGTGAACCCTGACAGCACGCTCACGGGCACGTGGTGTTCCACGTAGAAGCGCACGCTGTGCCTGAGGGAGCTGGGAAGAAACAAACGTCACGAAAGAGCCTTCCTCATTGATTTATTTTATAAATAATGCTTCTGTTTCAGTACTTCTGTCCGTCAACACCGTTGTTGATATAACCTTTTACAAATTTGAAATGTTATTTGTCAAGGATACAAATATGTTTTCCATGTTGTCACACCTGTTTTGAGGCAGGGCAGCGGTGGGGCTACCGGCTGTGCTGACGAAGAGGTCTCCGTTGGTTTCGGCAAACTGAGCCACGAACTGTGAAGACGACACGTATGAGGTCGTGCAAAGGTCCTGACTTAGATCACTATACGACCGCACCATGTCACTATACAACCGTACCATGCCACTATACAACCGCACCATGTCACTATACGACCGCACCATGCCACTATACGACTGCATCATGTCACTATAAAACCATACCATGTCACTATACAACCGCACCATGTCACTATACGACCGCACCATGTCATTATACGACCGCGCCATGTCACTATACGACCGCAGCATGTCACTATACAACCGTACCATTTCACTATACAACCACACCATGTCACTATACGACCGCACCATGCCACTATACGACTGCATGATGTCACTATACGACCTCACCATGTCACTATACGACCGCACCATGTCACTATACAGCCGCACCATCTGACTATACGACCGCACAACGTCACTATAAAACCGTACCATGTCACTATACGACCGCACTATGTCACTATACGACCGCACCATGTCACTATACGACCGCACCATAGCACTATACGAACACACCATATCACTATACGACAGCACCATGTCACTATACGACCGCAGCATGTCACTATACGACGGCACCATGTCACTATACGGCCGCACCATGTCACTATACGACCGCACCATGTCACTATACGACCGCACCATGTCACTATACGACCGCACCATGTCACTATACGAACACACCATAGTAGTGTAGAGTACCACAAAAACGGCATTCTAGAATCATTTTGGTGGGCGGGGGGGGGGGTAGGGTGCAACTCGTACAACTTGACTCAACCGGGCGTACGGGGGTTCGCGCAGAAACGGGGGGCGGGGTGCGTAGGGTAGGACGGCTGTCAGTGAGCGGAAAGCTTATACATGTTAACGGGTTATATATTTGCATAAGGGTATTAGCATTTCAATGCTTGGGGATATTGCAACTTCGTTGCATGTCAAATTACATGTTCAATGCTGTGTCCTCTGATTGTTTTTTGGGGGGTATCGACAAACATACATTTATAGGAATTTTTTATTGACAATAATTTATATGTATTATTATTTATTAAAAAGCCTCACTTTCCGGACATCTTCATGATGAATTCTCTACCTCGATATCATTTTCTACGTTGCTCGCTGTTGATCAATTTTACACGTAGCATAGATTCAATTAGTTTATTGTTATTTATATCCGATTGTATTAATCAGTCCCCTTGCGCTATGCTTTCCTTACTCCTGCAGTAACCCCTTCATTCGTATTTCTTTGTGAGCTAACCGATGAAGGAAAATAGATGCAATATTTACAGGATGACTGAATCATTCCTAGAGAAGAATCACTTAAGAGTATAATTGTTTCAATCGATGCTTGATTGGTAGGTTTGTAGCGGTGGGGGGTTGGGATATGTTTGTATGTCTTGTTCATTTATCACCATACATTCTTTTATAGGATTAGTGTGGTAGGCATGTCTTATTACTCAATTTGCAGCCTTAGTGTGGGAACGGCCCTGTTTGTACCAGCCTGAAGGTAGGATTGCAGGCAAGGTTCTGTGTTTCCCATCTATTCAATTCATATATATATATAATATCTATAGAAATAGTAAGGATTATTTGTCAAATTGTTTGCTTGTTACATATTGTATATTTATTTCTTAGGATGCTGTATCTTCGTTACGAGAATCTATCTACCCCATATTGCATTATCCAGTTTTGCAACAGTTATATCAGTGTTCTATTGACGTGGTGTTCCAATAGCGAAAATACCTGAATGATATGGATTTACTATAAGTTAAAATAATATGTTATGTATACTTAGAAATGATCGATTGATTTATATTGAATTTGTGTTGTTTTTTTAATTTCGATCAGCTAACTCATACAGTTTTAGGCGTTTTAGGGTATTTTAGGCTTGCATCATCCACGTAGCAAGCTATTTCAGGCCTAATTGGTACGTTATTGCATCATTTTGGTATTTTATATGCATATATGAAATTCTGTTACGATTAAGCCGCGGTTACTTTTGTTAACGAGATGTTAATTTAACCCTGTTTTCGACAGAAGTTGAGGCTAATTTCATCAGATTTTGTATGTACTGTACCGTATTCGTGTAGAAGTATTCCACATCATTTACTATAGGTTTCAGTTATGTTGCCCGCATGTTTAGGTATCTTATTCACATTAGTTATTTGTTTGGTTACATGCTACTTTTTCTTGTTCGTCACTTTTTTAATGTATGTTTTGGGTATGCTAGAGAATTTATTCTTCCTGCTTTGTTATAACTCGCGAGTTTTAGTATAGATCTTTCAGTTTTGTATGTTCGCTGTTGAATTTCCATCTTCGATGCATGGTTTTGGGTATTCAATACAATATCGGAATATATTACGTTTGTTTCTGCAATATAGAACATTATTTCAGGTTTAATTTAGTCGCATGTTGTTCATTTTTTCGTGTTTTATACATCTTTTTTCATCCTAATACAATATTCGAAGTGATTATTATAAATATAGAACAGTCGATTTGTTACAAACTTTGTCTTGCTGTTAAGGTATTGTGTGTTTATTGTTGGATCATTCTTCAATATTTAGGAGGAGTTAGAGAGTCCCCTAGGCAAAAGCTCGTTCTGTTTGTGCATGTTTATGTAACTAGACCGATTTACTAGGATGGATACCATAATTTATTACACTTTTTATTGTGAATTATGGCAGAGTAAAGCATCTTATTTAGCTATTTTATATATGTTATTTTTGTAGGTTATTTTTTTTCCACGATAATCATAGGAATGTATGTTTAAGAGGTGTAAGTCCGTACTGCATCTTTGTGGAAGTTTTGTCATTGATCCCAAGCAAATGTATAGTGTAACGTTTAGAAGACGATTTACTGGATGGAGGGGTCCTAATGTAGAGGTGGTTTACACTCTTTGGCTGTCATTTTGCAAGTCCATCCATGTTCAACGTGAATTATGTAAGTTCTTGTAGACGTCGATCTTATGTTCCATGGGTTTGTTAGTGAGGTTTCGCAACAAGCTGCTCATCGTTGTAGTGGTGTACTTAGATTGTTTGTGAACAGAAGCCTAGCTTTTTCTGGCCGCACACTCTCTGAGACTCATTCTTGACCACTGTACATGTGTCTAGATTTTGGTTATGTCCAGGATGTGTCTTTGTTCGAGGCTGTTCAGAGACGATGGGTTAACAGATGCATGGTACGTCTGTGGCATCATATCATGACAGGGTGTTACCTTTAAATTTGTTATATATCAGTGGTAGATTGCTGAGAAGTGACCTAGTAAAGCATTGTAAAGTTCATTTATATGACACAGTGTTCATTGATTTTGTCCTGCTAGAGGCATAGCATCAGTTAGGTCTAGGAACTTATTATAGATTTGAATGATATCGTAGTAAAAATAACATTCTCATGAACTCTGTGTTAAATGTCAGATATTTTTAGTATGGCTGTTATGTTAGTATATTGTTTCCATAAACCAGACCATCTTAGGAGTTTAAGTGCAGGATTATTTCTATTTTATAAGATCGGAAGTGTTCATCGACATCGTGTATTGATTGACCATACACCTTTCCATAAATGAATAGGATTTATCATCTGGGTGTGTGGTAGGATACACCGTATATAATAGTTAATCGTTGATGCTTAGGGTAGAGTAGAAAATCTTTTTTTGATTGGTTATCATAGAAATATATCTGTAATCGATATAAATTTGCCTAATTTCATGTAATGTTGGGTATAAAATACGTTTAATTGGATGTAATGCATCAAAAAATTGGTGTGTTTCCCCTCTCGACATTGGATGTGGGACCGGTTTCATGTCGTCTTGGAGAGCCAAACTTACGGATTTGTGTTGAGTGTTAGTGTTAAAATTTCTTCAATAATTTAATGTGAACGTGGGTAAGAGTAAAGTAATGAGATGCTCGAGGACTGTCGATGCGAGCAAAATTAGTGTCACCCTAAATGGAGAGCTCTTGGAGGAAGTTCAGTGTTTTAAGTATCTGGGCTCCCATGTGGAGAAAACTGAACTAGTGGAAACTGAAGTGAAGGCGCGAGTGAAGGAGGGATGTAAAGTGTTGGGTGCACTGAAGAGTGTAATGAGCTGTAGGACGTTGGGGATGGAAGCAAAGAGAGGGCTGTATGAGGGTGTTGTTGTCCCAACTGTACTCTACGGAGCTGAGGCTTGGGGGGTGAGAGCAGAGGAGAGAAGAAGGTTGAATGTTTTCGAGATGAAGTGT
>SDVV010038898.1:0-10684 GCA_016164225.1 Gammarus roeselii | reverse complement strand
TTTTCAAGAAGAATGGTGCACGAAACTGGGAATTTGAAGCTAAAACTGATTTAGGTAGATTCAGGAATACAGCTCTTTTGGGTTGCAAGACACGTGACTCAATCCATAAATATAAATTAAATTCAGTAAACTATTAGACTATGTAAAAATATAAATGCAAGATCTCTTCCTAAATTAGGTTCTTCTTAAAATAAATGCGGATAATTTCATACGTTTGCATGCATATGCAAAATCCCTTGTACACAACATTTTTTAAAGACGAACTTCCATGTCCTTACACCATTGTTTAATTTTTATTTGTACAGTATTGAATGAAGTTTCTATGTGCCGTTAGTTTCCTTTTCGGTTACAATTCCTTTAAAAAAATATTGGGCAGCATGTATGCTTATGTTAGCGATTTAACCATACGATTGAAAAACTTTGCTGATCCCCATGTATGACAACAGATTACATTTGGACGTCAACCGCTTCAAAAGCCCATACGCGGATCTGGTGTCATAGAAAAATGTTGGGCAACAAGCTAATGTCATCTGAAAAGTTCCAATTAGCGCAACGCCACTGGCCATAATTCATTAAATAAGAAAGAGCTTCGATTACTCCGTTACTTGATAATCTCTTCGCTATTTGGTCGACTGCTTCGAGTCAAGGCCAATACAACGCAGTGTGGTGGAGGAGTGGTTACTTGTCTATAAAATTGTCCGCATTCATCAATGATATGTAGATGCGGCCACATCTTCAACTGCTTACCGTTTTCCAAACAATTGTTCATGAATTTTCGCGGATGCAAAGTAAAATATGTCTTCCAACTGCGTAGGTTACAATCATGAAAAAATGTATCTACCTGATAGAACAGGGTAACGAAAATTGAACATCAACTGTCAACTGAAGGGACCACAATTTATTGTAGGACGTTCAAAATGTGTTGCTTTGAATATAGACGTTCCTATACAAATTTCCTATCAAGATGATGAGAGAAATTCTCCGGGGTGAAAAAGCTAACACATATAGACATCAATCGGGAGCAATCCGCCTGCTGAGTCGGCTGACTGATTTATGCGACCATTGAAACACTTTTGTACCTCACACTTTATTTGTATATGAACGATAGACACAAAAAAGAAATAAAAAAAAAGGTTTTCAAACATTTAAGAGGAAGTGGGAGTGAAAAATTTGAATGTACAAAATAATGTTCAACTGATGTAATAAAAACGAATTTACGCCTGGTAATTTTTTTAATCATTAACGTTCTAAGTTGTATTTTTCATGAAATGGTTGGCCCCATATTATGAAAAAGTGTCACTTCCATCCTCCAAGAAGGCGATACAGCCATTAGAGCTGAAGTTGGGTCGAGTTATTCTATAGATTTGCATTTAAGGAAAGTATTGAACATACAGTAATTGGAGCCAAAAAGGTTAAACCAGCAAAAAATCGTGGGAAATAACTTGAAAAAAAAGGTTGTTTTCATGGTAAGCAGAGGTGACCGATTGTATTGCTTAATAATAAAAATCCTACTATACGGCAAAAAAAATAATTCTGGTATTTCCTGTTTGTATATTCACGTACAATGTTGATTTGAAAGAAATTTAGATATGACGCTCAACAATAATAGAACGGCAAGAGGCTATGCGGGCGATTGCATCCCGTTTTCAAGTGCCCACCAACTCTTGAATAGCTGTTTTCAAGAGGTTTTGACTCATCGATCGAATGCCTCAGCTGTGTAAAGGCTCACTAGTAAATAGAACACCGCATTCCATGCAACCTCATATCCTGTTACTGCTACACTGAACGAGCGCTCGTCAGTGCCTGAACAGGCACACACGACTCCATCAGCCAGCAGATCCTGTGAGAGACCTCACCGCAACTGCTGCAGTGAGTACGTAAGTATATCAAAGTAATTGGAAAATAATTTTACGAGGTAGCATTGTTCCTTAACTTTGCGTTTAAAACATCAAACTTTATAAAGTCAACCCCACCTTTTACAGAACTCTACAATGCCTCATCATTGTCGGTCACTTAGGAAATAATTATAAACGTTTATTTGAATTCCACAATGGGCTCATTATGTGTAAGTTAGGTAGTTTATAATAACAACCTATTAAATTTTTTCACGGCTTGATAGTTAGTTTGTGTAAAGTTTCTAAATTCAGATTGCATAAAATGATGTTGAATAGGATTTAGAAAAACAATATGTCAATAAACTTGATTTTCGCGAGCTGTCGAGAGTGCTCTATCTCCTATTCATGATGAATATAAATTGCTCATGTTCATAATCATACTCAGCACACATATAGAGATTATTTCTTGAGCGTTTCTTTTGCTCATTGGTGTGATTGTGGTTTTTCATACCACCGTTTATGAGTTTACCGGGCCTGAAGCTGCTAGAATAAAATTACTGTCAATCAGAATGAACCAAAAATCATCTCTATACTTCAGTTGGGTGTACAATCGTTTTGCGAGCAACACGCACACAGAGCGCTTTTCTCCTTAGCAGCAATTACTTCGTCCACTGCGGTCATCGGCCCCCGTCTTCTTTTATCTAGTAGGGCTAACAAGATATCTTTATCTTTTTATAATATGAACGACAAGGTCAGAGCATCGGCGTGAGCAACATCAAACAGATCTTCGAGCCTGGAAACAAAAGCCGACTCTCTCGCGTGTTGAGTGGTGACGTTCTCGCTTTGGTCTTTTTCAGATGACGCTAGTCTCCAAATATCTGCTCAAGCTTGTTATGACGGTTTTGATGATTTCTATTCGAGATTCTATCTTTATGCCGAACCTTTGTTATTTCTGTGATGGTAACTGCAGATGATTGTCGTATGATCCTTCAGATCGAGTTGATCGACTCCAGTGCTGAATCCAACGTTCGCGCAGTGTAGTAGACGAACGGATGTTGAATCACGCTTGATGCGGCCACACGCTAGGCATCACGATGAGCCACTTCATGAGACAGACGGCCTTACCGATGTTAGCATAAACATTCTTTCCTCCAACCAAGCTGTCTTATCTTCTAAATAAAATGTTTTTTCCAGGCATGTACATGAGAAGCATCCAACAGCGTCCCCACCACTCTCCTCGAAATCAGCACAAAATCCATCATTGCTCTCTCCACCATTGCATCATGGGCCATCCTGACCCATGTGTACTTGTGAATATCTCGCTTCTTGAACAAACTGTTTCCGACCACCAACTCCTGCTCCATACACAGACCTATCAGGTTTTCTCCACTGTCATTTATTCCGGGAACGCCATACCTTCTTATCACATTCTCCACCATTTGATCTCCAACTCTCGCATTAAGATCACCCAGTACAACTACATTGAAATTACCTCCAAAACTCTCAATACACTCACTCAAGTCAGCCCAGAATTGCTCCCTCTCCTCTTCACTCCTCTCGCTGCCAGGTCCGTAAGCACTCACAAATGCCCATCTTTCTACGCCTAACTTAACTTTCACCCACATCAATCTTGGGGACACCTCCTTCCATTCGGTAGCGCTACTAGTCAACCGATTGTGATATGAGAAAAGTAACCAGGGCGGTTGAGTAGCTTGCACCACCCGGAGGTGCAATCGACCCAACAAAGCTGCGTGGCCAGGGACCATGCTTTCGAACAACTTCAGTTGTGTTACGGTTCGTATATTGCATCACTACCAATGTTTTGATGATGTAATTACGGAACGCAATGAAGAGCCCGCGATTCATTTACGGCCATTCCAGAGTTCTTTTTAGTTGTTCAACGCCATTCGCTGTTCTGCTATCAACCCAGGGGAGATTTTGATCTTTATGGGATTTGTATCCTAGTGAAACACAGATTTCGTTCAATTAAATGCACTCAGAGAAGAATCTGTTCATGTTCCGAAATGCTGTTGACTCTGCTTGGCCAGAAGGTGAGTCAGGTGACAATGTACAACGCTAATATGAATATATTCGATTGGTCTGTTCTCCCTTCTACTGTGTGAATTGTCAAAACAGCGATGAATAGGTTATTTTCGAACATGAATCTGTCGAATAGATGTTCAGCAAAAACATTACTGCAGTCGGACCGATCGTGTTAAACAACAGAGGGCTTCCCATTACTTGCATTGATTGTCGGGCAAGACGAGAGTTCTGTGGGAGTGTGCTCATTAAATTGTGTCCCTGTTTATATGGAAGTAACACTAAAATATCATGCTGCTAAATACGGCTTGCGCACCACGACGACGAAATAAAATTATGATAATGCCAAAAACTATGAACACAAAATTTTACAATTTAACGAAACGATGTCGTTGATCAATGGATGGGTTCTAATCAAATAAACAAAGAGGGAGGTAATGGAGAATGACTGCACCCGCACATGCTTGACGCTGCACATGCAGAGGTGTCGCCAGATGGCATGTGCTTGACGCTGCATCTGCAAAGGTGTCGCCAGATGGCATATGCTTGAAGCTGCGCATGCAGAGGCGTCGCCAGATGGCTTATGCTTGACGCTGCACAAGCAGAGGAGTTGCCAGATGGCACATGCTTGACACTGCACATGCAGAGGTGTCACCAGATGGCATATGCTTGACGCTGCACGTGCAGAGGTGTCGTCAGATGGCATATGCTGGACGCTGCACCTGCAGAGGTGTCGCCAGATGGCATATACTTGACGCTGCACGTTCAATTTGAGCTTAGGACAGAAGAAGGAAATCATTCACACATGCCTACCTAGAAGAAACCTCCTGAACGAATACCAGACTCAATCTGAGCTGTGACGAGATAAAATCAAATTGCGCTTTTATCAGTGCACAAACGCTGCTCCTATGATACATCAGCAGACTAAAGGACAGTCAAAGTAATGAAAATGGTCAAAAATTCAAACCATTTAAATATTGGACGGTTCCGCTCTGCCCTAATCTCACCGTTCAGCTCTGCATGGTCTGTGCTCCATCAGGCCCATAAGCACTTATGAGTACAAATACTCGTTCGATATCGCTGATAAATTCGGACGTGTCTAGGATAACACTAGCGATTTAACAATACAATCACCTTAATGAAGTCTGCCAGCCGAATGCCTGACAAATATGTGCAAGGTTTCCAGAGTACCTTGAGAATGTGTTCTATGGCTCTGCCTGACAGAGAAGAAGTGCTAGGCAGATAGCTCGCATTGCATTGTGGGAGCAGCTACCACCTCCATGTGAGGGATGTCATTCTTCATAGGGTATTTGTATAACTGTGGAATATGTGCATTTCTAAATAATTCACCGAAAAATGTGTATCTATTATATCAATTTGGCATGTGGTATTTTTGTGGAAAATATGCACACATCAAGGAGAAGTGGAAATGTAGGTACTTACCGCGTAACAATGAATATTTGGTTTTATTTGAAACTAAAGTTATATATATCACGTGGAAATGTTGGCGTTTTTTAGGGTACATTTGGAAACTCGAAGGTTGTGTTGTGACGAATCCCGAGTATTGTGTGTCTGAGGTTGCTCAGATGTGCATTTTTATGGCTTCTGAAAGGGTCGAGCAGTCATGGTGCTTCTGACCTCGGAGGACGATCATAGTGCTGCTGAGAGAGAAGCGCGATTATAGGGCTTGAGACTGGAGAGGGCAATCAAAGGACTTCTGGCAGGGATATTAATGGTATATAGGGTTCTGACGGATGAGGGCGATCATAGGGCTTTTGGCAATTGAGTTAGATCATAGAGCTTTCTATAAGGTAATTCAATCCAAGTTGAAAGGCCCAATGATTGCAATACCTTTCAACAAGGTATGCCAACCATAGAACCTCTGACAAAAGAAGGCAATAGTAGGGTATCCAACATAAGAGGGTGGTTCAATGGTTTCTGACAGTTAAGAACAGTCATCGAATTTCTGACAGAGACGGTAATGATAGGGCTTCTGACCGAAGAGAATTATCCTCCCCGTCTGTCATGGGAGGTAATCGCATGGATGTTGACCGTGGAGAGAGATCAGTGCTTCCGCCTTATAAGGTCACTCATATGGCTTCTGATGGAGGTGGGAGATCATCGGGCTTCTGACCGCAGGAGGCCATCAAATGGCTTTTGACAATAGAGGTCGATCATAGGGCTTGCAACAACGTATTGCGATCATAGGGCTTGCAACAAAGTACTGCGATCACAGGGCTTGCAACAAGGTACTGCGATCATAAGGTTTTTGACCGTCACAATGCTTGTGATCATAGGGTATTGTCTGGATAGAGCCATCATATGGCTTATGACAAGGAAGGTTAATGATTGGGCTTCAAACAGATGAGGGCAATAATAGTAATAATACTGATAATAGAGTGCTTCATTCACGAGCTTCCAGGTGGTGCATTGATGTTATTAATAATATACATTCATATTAAAATGTGAATTGATAAAATATACATTAGTATTAAATTAGCAATTCTGGTTACACATTGAGTTGGCCAGTTCTATGACAAGAACCTGCACATTCACAAATCTGGCAGACGAGCTGTGTTTTACCACCACAAATATTCTTACATGAAACCAATTCAAAACGGATCTACGAGCATCCGCAGACATTACTAACAAAGACGACAATTGTGTTCGGACTGACTTTGAGTTACTCATAAACACAAAAGCGAGAGTTATTCACGTATAAAACATCTGCAAGGAATTACATAATACTGACTGGAAGAAACACTGTAAACAAATTAACTTGTAACTTGTAACTTCTTCTCTTCACGGGGCTTCTTGACCGGAGTCAATTTACTCCGAGATCAGCTACGACGGAGTGCGCGATCTCACGGCCGGTCGAAGCGGTGAGTGGAGCCAATGTACGCAACCACAACCTTGGAGATGAGAAGAGTCGCAGCAGGATCACCGGGTTGACCACTGAGAAGTAAGGAGAGACTGGGTGCTAAAAGCCTCTGAGCACGCAAGCTGACAAGTAGATGGCACCGGGCAGCGAGGTAGTGGGGGCAGACAAAAAATAAATGATAAAACGTTTCATCTGAATGACAGCTAAGGCAGTCTGGGCAGTTAATCTGACGGATTTGATGTTGTGGTTTATTTAAGGGAGCATTACCCAGTCTGAACCTAGCATAAGGTGGCTAAAAAATTGTGACTTAGTTTCCTGCAAGGTCCAAGGACGCACAAGGGGTTTGTGGATACCTAAAAAGTGCTGGTCTCGAATAGCAGTCCACCTGACCTGTCAGTAAGACCAGAATAAGGAAGAGAATTTGGAGTGATGCTCAGCCAAGGAGAAAGGTAGCTCATGAACAGGAAGGTTAGAGGTTCCTGCTTCCTTAGCTGTTGCATCTGCGGCCTCATTGCCTGGAATGGAACAATGGGCTGGGATCCATTGAAGGTGCACCCTGCGGAGGGGAAATAGAAGAAGATGTCTATTAATTGCATGACCAAGGAAGAAAGCCTTGATGAGGACAGGAAGGAGAGAGCGAAAAGGCTGTCGGTGAAAATGACAGCAGGGTTAGTAGCTTGCTGTGTGGTTAGAAAGATCAGAGTTCAGCAGCAAGAATTGTGTGACTTGCAAGAAGACGGTAAGACAACTTGAATTACTATGAGGAGCAACCACACCTACCCCAACACAGGTTGCATTTTTGCCTATCACTGAGCCATCAGTGTAGATAGCGAGATAATCGGGGTAGGAAGAGAAACAGAGGTCTTCTAAGAGTGCTAGAGCACTACCTTCTACTGCATCTATGACAGCAGTGGGGAAGGTGGTTTGGATAATTGAAAGATGAGGGAACCAGGGAGGGAGAACAGAGAAAATTTACTGAGGGGAAGAGGGAGGGAAAGTGAAGCTAGGAAATAGGAGTAGACGACATGCTCTGCATAGAAGAGGGGTACGGTGATGGCGACCTGAGAAGGGGATTGAGGTGAGGAAATGGTCGCGACGTAGGACAGCATGGAATGGATGATCAGCTGGACGGAAAAGAAGCTCGAGAAGAAACCGGCCGCAGCGTTCCTCACAGTATAATACAGGGGTAATAGTCCAGCTTCACAGTAGAGAGAGGTCACAGTGGTAGAGCGCCAAGTGCCAATGAGAAGAAGAACAGCAGTTGAGTGAATCACATCAAGTCGACCATGAATTGAGGGAGAGGCAGACTAATAAAGGAGTAGACCATAGTCGGCAAGACTTCTGATATATGCCAATTAGAGGAGTAGAAGTTTGGGGTGCGAGTCCCCAAACCGTGATCCAGCAAACGTCCGCATTATGTTGAGCCGCTCTTGACAACGGATTCGCAGGAAGTCAATGTACGGACGCCAAGTCAAACGACGAGAGTCAAATAGTATGCCAAGCAGTTTTTGTTGCTGGGATTATGGGATGGGTACACCAGAGATGTAAAATGGTGGACAAGTGGGAACTAAGCGTTTAAGGGTAAAAAACGAAGTACCGGACTTTTGGGGGTTGATGAGTAGACCACAGCGGGGCGCCCGAAGAGCAAAGTTGTCGATAGCAGCCTGTAGGAGTGCCTGGGCAGGAGAAGCAGAGTCAGCAGTAACAAACCTAGTTATGTCATCAGCATAAATTGAAGTTGTGACACCTGGAGAGGAAGTTAGGTCAGACAGTAGTATATTGAAGAGAAGGGGAGAAATGATGGCCGCTTGTGGGACCCCAGAAATAATCAGAGGAGACTGAGAAGAGGCTGAAGAGACAGAGACCGAGAAGGAGCGGTCCGTGAGGAAGATGGAAGTCCACCGAAGGAGACGGCCAGACACCCCATGTGACGTCAGTTTGAACAAGATTGGCTGATGGGAAGCTCTATCAAAGGCACCAGAGAGATCAAAGAAGACTGCAAAACTATTTGTTGTGTACGGAGAGCAAATTGAATTACAAGTTCAAAGAGAATGATAGCAACCATGGTGCCACGTTGGGGGTGAAAACCAAATTAGTGTGGGAGAAAAGTATTATTCCTTCTCCAGATACCACATGAGACAGGCAGCGAAAAGCCTCTCCATGAGCGTTCCAACACAGGAGAGCGGAGATATGGGCCTGTAGGCAGATACAGTGGTGGGCCTTTGTCGGGCTTAGCAGCCGGAACAATTTATGATGATCTACATGCTGAGGGGATATCAGCAGTACGGAAGGAAAGGTTAAAACGTCCAAGAGAACATGGTGATGGGTCCAAGGGAGGTGAGAGAGAAACTGGTTGTGAAGAAGGTCAGAACCAGAAGAAGAGTAGGATGAAAGCTTGGGAAGAACGAGCGGATACCCTCGTCTGCTCTCCACCGCCTACCAGAGCACGCACAGCCTTGAACTCAGTTATTCCAGCAGCTCGAGTTTTACAGAAATCGGACGTTTCCGCGAACGCTCTCTATCCAGGACTCGCGGTCAAACTCGAAGATTCGAACACCACGAAGGTTTTTGCAAACCACGCGAACAGTCCATATCAGCAAGGTCTAGGTATGAATCGTGGTCGACGAAATGAAAAATGGCACAATCATTCAGTGGAACTGCCAGGGACTTAGAAACAAAAAAGACGAATTACTATCTTTAGTCACCACCCAAAAGATTGAATTCTGAGAGACCACCACCTTCACAATCCCTCAATACTTCATACACCGCCGCGAAGGCCACAATAATGTGAATGCACACTGCGGAGTATCACTCATGATCCACCATAGCGTACCTCGCCACTCCTTTCTCCTGAGGACGGAACACCAAGCTTTCGCTGTTAAGATATACGTTTCGAGACCAATAACAGGGTCGTCTATCTGCTTGCCACGATGCCACGATCACACTTAGGGACTTATTACCGAACTGCTTAGCCAACTGATCTATCCCGTACTCCTCCTCAGAGACTTCATCAGCTGCGATGAAATGTGGGGATGCGGGTGAACATACCCTAGGATAGAGATAATGACTGACCCCATGGACACTCACAATCTAATTCTCCTCAATGACGGATAACCCACCCGAATCACCCTCGAAAGTGAATCCGTCATTAACTTATCCATATTCTCCCCCACAATGTCACCTCAACTTGGTTGGGGAGCCCTGCCTTCAACACACCCAGTCATCATATCACTCCTCACCAACCAACCAAACATTTCCGCAGAACAAAACTTCGGTTCAACTACCGGAAAGCCTGCTGGGAAGAATATTCGGCATATATCGTCAGGCACGATATGGATGGCATCCCCGACGACATCTCAGAGCAGGACCTCATCACCTTTCTATACGAGAACTTTCAAAATTCAGCAGCCCCATGCCTCCCTTAGGGTTCACCTTCATCCTTCTTTCCAAAACCATGGTGGAATCAACGAATTTTCATTAACAACAGGTACAATAGTGCTTCGACAAGCATCTTCAGAACGAGAAAATAAAGTAGGGGGGCTAAAATTAGTAATAAAATAAGGAATTATTAAAAACCCGGATGAAAAAATGTCAAAACGTTTCGGGAGCTGCTCCCATCATAGGCCAAATAATATTGGTACTTATCAGTTTAAAAAAAAATCACAAAATGGTCTGTGAAAAAATCCGTGAACCTATGGTGAAATAGCCTAGTGCCACGATGTCCGCACTCGCTCGATACCCCAAACCGAACTCGCTCGATACCCCATACCGTTCCTCGCCTCCTTGAATGACGGTTGCCCGGTGATAGGTCCTGTGGTTAGTCCAGCTCGTACGTTTGACCCTGTGACTGCTCCACCGTGGCACCGTGGCACTATGGCATTTCACTGTATGTTCACGGCTTCCTTCACAGCCCATTTTATTAATTTTT
>SDVV010038897.1:0-10684 GCA_016164225.1 Gammarus roeselii | reverse complement strand
TGAGTGGAGAATGGTTGTGAATGGTTGATTTTGACGCTGCTCTGATGTGCTTTCCCGCCCTTGGCATCCCGCTGTCGGAATGGTCGTGGGTGGGAGGGCCCGGCCATTATGACGCGGCGGGGGTAAACCAGTGAAAACTGCGGGCCCTGCTGCTGACGACGGTTCCTCGGTACATTCGGGACCCAGAGTGTAAGTTGAGGGGCTACCGGCCGGACCCTTTAGCACAAAAGGGCTAAGTTGTGTGAATGTGAGGGTGTGAGGTGCGCCTTGCCGTCGGCCACCCCCCTTTCTGGGGGATGTGGCCTAGTGTCTGTATCTGTATCTGTACTACAGCCACGCACATTCAGCGACCCTAACAGTAGGGTTTGGAGAGGCGTGTGCCTCTCCTCCCCCCGCTCGTCTTGCCGTCTTCAAGGAGAGGTTCTTACAGAGAACGGGATTCCTAGCCCTTTCGCTCCGCCCCGTTTTGTCGTCTCCGACACGCTGGGGGTTGCGGTAGCGCGATTCTACTCCCGGCTACGGGGCGCCCCTTTAGTCGCCTTCTACGACACGCGGTGGATACGTTAGCACGATTCTAAGGCCCCGGCTGCAAGGCCCCGGTGCATAGTGTCACTAATTCTGTGCGGTGAGTGCTGCCATGAGCATCTCTATCTTGACGAGAAATTTCTTGCAGTGGATGGCGTCGAGGCGCACTTCTTGCCATGCCCCGGGAAGCTGGTCCCAGCGTCGCTCCTGCACCACCGCTGAAATACTAACATAAAGTGTTGATTTGATTTCAGCCTCATTTCCACCGGAGCCTCGACGTGAGTCATAACAGGCTCCCCCGTAGGGCTCGACGATCATGGATTTCAGTAGGCTCGCACGCCTCGGCATGCGAGAAAAATTCCGATGTCAAAGTTAGAACATTTTTAAAATTTTAGTCGTGTCAGACGCACGCTGGTGCGTACAAGATTTTTTTTTGACAAAACGGATCAGCGCTTTAAATCATTTAGAACTTGAAGAGAAATATGTATGCACGCCAGTGAGCACAGGTAGCATCGTCGAGATTAGCCCAAGCTTTACTATTGCACGGACAAAGTCAGCTCTGACAGCAACGCAACACAATATTTAATGCTACGTGGTCAAGATGCGTAAAGCTACGGGGTCAAGAAATAAACTGCGTACTATTAAAGACGCACCCATACCCTGGGTCTCATCAAGCAACCGATCTCGACGGACTGAGGTAACTCTATGCCGACTAAGAATAGGACATAACAGACTAACACACAGACACCTAATGGAGGCGTCACCACCTCCTTACTGCATGGACTGTCTAGTCCCTCTTACAATAGCCCATGTCCTGGCAGAATGCCCCACATGGACGGAATGTCGGCGCACATACTTCCCCAGGAGCCGGTTCCTGGACCTTCCTAATACACTCCGCCTAATGCTTACTGAGTTCCCTCAGAGACAATTCAGTGCAGAACCACTTCTCAGCTACCTCCAAGAAACCGGCCTTCTAACTGAAATCTGATCTGCTGTGAATTGATCATACTCAATCTTACTTACCAATAAACTCCTCCATCCCGGAGGACCACCGTTTTCTTTGCTCACTTTGAGTAGGACACATTTGTGACCTCTCTCTATGTCCCTATAAACAGTAATGACCTAAGCATGCCGTGAGTTGAAACAATTCCGGGGACTGAGGATGATTTGTTGATGACTTGATGCAGCGCTGGCTGCTGATTTGACGTTCGGTGCCAGAAGGACATTGACTCCAGTGCACCAGAAAGCCTTGACACTCTCATCTAATCTAATCTTAGATCGGACGCAGTATGTCAGACGCATCAGATCGGACGCATTAGATCGGACGCATTAGGTCAGACGCGTGTGACTTGGTCATGTTTGGTCAGACACCCACGTGCGTGTGCCCCTCCTTGGTATCTGTCAAGTACACATTCCACACGGTGTCACGGCCTAATCGGGGATAGGGGATGGGGGAGTACCCTTATTTCTCTTCAGACTCCACTCTTCTTCACCCTTGAATTTCATATCTCTTCTTTTCTTACCCATCCTGAATGTTCTTGACTTCTGTTTTCCTCAATTGCATTTTTATGTTTGGTTCATATTAGTTTTAGCTTATCTCAAACTCTCTTGACGATTCTCTATCGTCCATGCAACTTTTTTATACGATTCCTCATTTTTGTTATCTTCATTCATGCTGCTCTCATGCTCAAGATTCTGTACACTGAGTGAAGATCTTATAGCTGAAGTCTCCATTTCCTGTCTCTCTTCTTCATCTTACCCCTCAGAGGTCTTGGGGAGCATTGCTCCAGACACCTCTAAGACGGCTGCAAATACTTGGGTCTTTGAGACAGGGTAGATTTAGCGATCCCTCCTTCCTGCCACCTGGGGACTGCTGGGGTCATGTAGCCTCAGATACATAGTGCTTCCTTCCTGTACCACCTGTGGCACCCGAGCCTACCATTGATATTCGCATAATAGACATGTAAACCCCGTCTCACCCTAATGTACAATTTTTTTATAACTTGATGCAGCACTTGTTGCTGATATGGCGTTTGGCATCAGAAGAACGCTCACTCCAGCACGCTAGTGAGCCTTGTCATTAATATAATCACACTAGTCTGATTGAGTCACGTTTGGTCAGACAGGCACGGACCAGATGCATAAGTCAGAACAGATCGAGGGGATGGCGATATGACCTATGCATTCCTTTTGTGTACCTGATTGGGACATCACCTTCTGGAGTTGGATTATTTATATATTTCATTTGTGAAAACAATTTGGTTCTAGCAACAAACTTACCTTAGTTTATCACATCCACTTGGTCCGTAGTCAGCGATAAATTTTTCTTGTTCCGTCATCGCTCTTACTCTAATTGATTGTGTACCATTGGACCCAATGAACAGCTGAAGTTCTAATATTCCTGTTTTATTGACCGTATCAGGTCTGTGTGAGCCTGGAAGGCATAGCAGCGGATCGCCTGGCTCTACATCGGGTGTTTGCTGCCATTCCGCAACACACTGCTGACTGGCTCCTCGCCAACTAGTGAGTATTTTTTCCTGCTGCAAAGTAAGGCAAGTTAGTTACTTGCATCAGGGGTACAATAGATTCTTTTGTTTACCACAAGACGGTCATCTATCTACTACTGTTTCGTCAGACGCCTGTCCGTTTTTTTGCATACGCTTGTATTTTTCAGAACGTGTTTAGTTAACAGCAATGGTAATTACTTTTCTATTGGCATAACTGGGCTGAAAAAATTAAAATTCAAAAAGATTTATGATGGTTTGGAAGTGTTTTTTTCTATACAAAAATGCAACCGGCCGAATCTTGATACCAATGTAGCTCTGTAGATATCATAATTGTATTAATTTGGTAAAAATATGTATTTGCGTTGATCCATGTACTTGGTGAATTGTAAATTCTATGAAGTCTATGTCTTCATTATTTTGCTTGGTAGCTACTAAGATTGATGTGTTTTCCATTTGATTTATTTGATTTTGTATATAAATTCTTTTAAAACAGTTTTCTTGGGAGCCATATGTTTTAATTTGCACTTTGCTTTTGTTTTTGAATGTGTGGGAGTTAGCTATAGCTGCTCCATTTATTTCTGTTCCAAGCTGTGTTCTATTCCTGTAAATTAAAATTAGCTAAACATTTTTTTTATGTGTTTGTTCATGCTCTGTGTTGATTCTCAACAAAATAACTCATCGATGCATGTAATTTGCAATAGCTCTAACATTGTTATATTTCTACCTGTTAGAGGACTAGATCTAGCCTATATTTAGGCTTGATTGAACTGTCGGAGGAGTGATGGACAGCTTGTATTAGATGCTATGTGTAGCTACCTTCACTGACTGTTAACATATCGAGTAGTTTCCTCCAGGAGCCATCTACAATGGTAAGCATACTACCTAACTCTATTGTGGTAGACAGCAGTATCATGCATTTTTGGATTTTCCGTGTTGAGGGCTTCCTCATGCAAAGGTCTCTGCCTTGCATCAAGTGTTCGGAGTTACACTGACTCTCCCTCCCTCTTCAATTGATCTTGCCATTAGTAACCGGTTAGAGGGGTTCTTCCTCGTGGCCTTTGTATTTGGAGGAGTTCTTCCCCGCACCAGTAGCCGTATCCGTCTCTCCCGCCGCCCCCAGCTTGCCCCGCTGGCGGTCGCCCGAGCCAGGACGCCTCTTGGAGGAATCTTTCTGTCGCACCTTGGCAACTCACGACAGCCCCGGTTACGTGTCGCTGCTGACGGAGCTGCACGCTGCCTTGTGCACGTCGCGCCTTGATCCTAGCCTTGCGACCGCCCTCAGACCACACCTGCCTGAGACAGGGCCTTCTCAGTCGGCAGGTAATATTGTAATGATCTCACTCTCCGTAGTGGCGCATCATGCCACACCTGCCTGAGACAGGGCCTCTTCGCCGCCCACAAGGGGGCCTGCATATGCAAGCAGAACTCCCTTAATCGAAAAGAGCCCACTACATGCCGTGACCCGTCTGGGGCCCGCCAGCTAAAGTCCCTTAACCCACCTTGTTTTTTATTTTGGCTGTTTGGGATGGTGTTGAGTGTGTCGTCCCTGCGGAGTTGACCTGGGCGCAGCCTGTGTGCTGCTCGGGCCTCTGACCCACTGACACTAAAAAGACACCACTAGAGCCACAACATATACAACGCCTTTTTAACCAAGGGAACTGGAACAATTCCCATCATTCCTCTCCTACCAAACATCGACGATTCCAACTTTGGCCTAAGAATTACAAATGTCTCACTTGAAGTCATCCATACTTGTCTTGTTGGTACGGTACCGTGTGCCTGAGAGATGAACTCACAGTTCAAGTAACAAACCTCTGGGGTCCAAAGTAACCCACGGAGGCAATGTATAAGTTGCCATTCAACCCACAACAATAATACATCGGCAATAGCAATCCCCATGCCCTTAGGCTGGTCAGCCCTCTCCCTCAAGCCCCCTCGTCTCCCCGCATCTTAACATGCACCTGTCGTCGGGTATCTGGTCTTTCGGGCGTTACTCGCGGCCTTCACCGCCGCAATTGAAAACTGGGGCTAAGCAGCAACAACAATAACAGGGCCTTCTCAGACTCCAGGTAAAATTGTTATAGACTTCTACTCTCTGCAATAGCCGTCCTTAGGCAACACTGGCTGCAGACAGGGTCTTCTCAGACGACAGGGAACACTAACGTGGTTGCCTACTTTTTGAAGCACCAACAAATGCGGTGGTGGAACTCGTGGGGAGCGTTGTTTAGTCCAACTAAACGTCATTCTGGGTAACATTGCGTGAAGTGGTGTAAGTTTCTCTAACGCGAGGTAAGGTGTTAGGCGCACTCCCGATGTGAGTCACGAGTCGCAGTAAAACAATTGCCCATCGCCAGCCTGCCTGTTAAAACAGTTCGTCACATCGTTACAAGCATGTTATTCCCTGTTTCGTTTGAGTGCGATTCCAACCGTTTTGGTGTCATGCATTTTTTTCTTTTTGTAGTTACAATTATTGTTGCTATGTGTGTTAATTTGTATAGCTTGTTGTGGTCTTGACTTGGGTTCCGTGTTTATATTTATTCAGCTAGTAATGTTGTCTTGTTGGCTGCTTATGTGCTGGACTCTACTCTGAAGTCCTAATTTGCCTCTGCTTTGATCTCCTTTCCCCATAAATTCTATTATTTGTGTATCATTTCCACTACCTACTTCATATTTTTCATTGATTATTTTAGTAAATATTTTGTAGTATGAATTTTCTGTTGTCAGCTCAGCTCAAAGTACCCTGCTAATAGTGTCTATGGTAACTTCTGACTACTTTGATGATATTCAAAAAATGAAGAACTGTAATAATTCTAAAATAAGCTAGAATTATTACGTATTCATGTTTTGTTCTGTGATGAAAAAATCCAACAGTTATTGAACAAACTTCATCATAATTGGCTTATGCTCGTGCAAAGGACTTGGTGACACTCCGCGTGAGGGATTACATAGTTTAATTTGTTGAGTATTGTCCTAACAAAACTAGACAGGCCCAGTTAAAGAACAGATATTGGTTACAGCCTCATCTGATGTGCGAGACTGCACGGCTTGCACCCATTACCGACCTCCTTTCGTAGGTGGCTGGCTACATGACTAAGCTACTATTAAATTGAAGAGTCAGACTGCGCGACTTGCACCGACCTGCCTACGTAGGTGCTTACATGACTAAGCTACTAATGCATTGAAGAGCGAGACTGCGCGACTTGCACCGACCTGCCTACGTAGATGCTTACATGACAAAGCTACTAATGCATTGAAGAGCGAGACCGCGCGACTTGCGCTGAACTGCCTTCGTAGGTGACTGCCAAACATGACTAAGCTACTATTAAATTGAAGAGCGAGACCGTGCGACTTGCGCTGAACTGCCTTCGTAGGTGACTGCCTACATGACGAAGCTACTATTATTTAACTAAAGAGCGAGGCGTGTGACTTGCACCGAACTGCCTACTTAGGACTGCCTACATGACTAAGCTACTATTAAATTGAAGAAGCGAGGCTTTGCGACTTGCACCCATAGCCTACCTGTTTACGTAGGTAGATACATGACATTGCTGAATCGAAGGAAATAATCTGTTGATCACGCGGATGCCTTTCAAACAGAGGTCTCTTCGGGTAGTTTTTTGGTGTGCAACTTTGGTTGACCCAACTTCACTTGATCTGCTTCTTTAAACGATTATCACTTGACTGTGTTGTGTCGCCACCATTCTTGTCCAGTTTGACTTCACCCGTCGATTCAGTCGCGTAGTTATCTTTCTGAGCACACGCTTTCATTGCAAAGTTTGAATTACAAGAACATTACTTCCAGTTTCTGACTTCATTTCCTTTGTTGAGCTATTGTAATCAATTGAGCATTGTCCGGTGTTGGAGTAATGACAGTTGTGTGTTCTGCCCAGATGCCGTATACCCTCTGCCTCGCGGCTACCCTCACGGTCTCTGCGTCATCATCAACGTCAACAGCATCATAAAGCCTGTTGAACCCGAGCAAGAGGTAAGGAGAGAGAGAGAGAGAGGGTGAGCATTGGCTCGCACTGGATCATCTAGCTTGTTGGTCTGTTGGGACTTGGACGTTGTTCGAGTCAATTTGAGCTACGCTTTAAATTACGGAATTGTTTCATGTCTTTGTCCTAGTGTCGTCGAACTTTGAACGACGATGCTCATTGGCACTTGAAAAACAATCAACAATCTAGTACCAGCCGACAATCAAAATTGCGTTGGACAATCCTCTTTTTAGAAGAAATACACCCCTCTATTACTTGCCCGCCGGCAGAGGCTGACAGAATGAAACAACTGATTTTGATGAAAAAGAAACAGATCGTGAAAAGCTATATAAGTTGGCTTGCACAAAACAATAATAGTATCATTCTGTCAACAGAACACAAAGATATTTTTTTAGAGTGACAGAGCAAATACTATGTTTTCATAACATCTCTTTGTCTTCGAACAAATCGTAACGCTGTTAATCTGTTCGTTCAATTATTATGGCAATGGCTCTCTCACAGGCAGACCTACCCGCACCGTCCCATTCGTAGCTAACCAATGTTTTGAGCTGCTAATCCGAATCAAGAATTCAGACCAATTATTAAACAAAAAATTTCGATGTCTTTTCTCAACCCATTATGTCATCAAGAAATCAGCACTTTAAAGTTTTTTGATTGCTCATTCGTCGTCATGTGTTCTCATGTTTAGATAACAAAGCAAGATGTGTTCCTATTATTCACACCCCGTCTCAATTACTCAGTTAGCTACAAGTTGTGACGAACTTCTTTAGAGTAAATATAATTTATTTGCTGATTTTATGGTCTTATCTGGTCGTTATGTTATTTTATTGTGTACACATTTATTGCAAAAAAATAACCTGTCGTTCTCTATCAATGTACCTTTTCTTATTTTAGATGACAAAATATAGAAACATCCGAACCAAATGTACAAGAGAGTAAAAAACACAAACAAAAATACCTGTCTCCAAGATGTCCCCAGCTGTTGCAAGAACATGAACGGGCTCATTTGTTGCATTAAACTAGCAGGTTCTATAAGTAACCAAATACATTACTCAATAGTGTGGCACCCTGATTTAATGTTTATCATATAGCTAATAGTTACCTTATTTGATAAAGCTGTACCCTGAATTTAAATGTGTAATATAGAATTGTGATACACGAACGTACTCATTTGTTCTATAAAACTACGCGCTGTAATAAACTACAGGGTCACTCAATCTAATTTGATGAGCCTACCTGATCATCATACCTATTTATAGATTCATTGTGTAATATATGTGTAGCTTTAGTATTATTGTGCTGTGTAGAATGCCGTTCCTTTTTCTGTATGATTAACAAAAAAAATCATTCATTCATTAGTGCGCCCATGTTCAGCTATGGAAGTAAGATGCTCATTACCGTTCACACCCGGTCCCATTTTCTCCGTTACATGTTGTAATGCACCCTATAGAGGTTACTAATTACGAATTGATTGCCTTGGCAGATAATTGTACGTGTTTTTGATTTTGTGTATATTCAAGTACCAAATTAGGATTTGAAAACTATACCTCACCGTGTGTGAATGGATAAAGATTTTTTGTCATCTATATACCTGCCGTCGTTTACACATGGTCTTTTTTTCTCAATAACACGTTACTTCATATTTGTGGACATCTATGTATATTTTGAAGGTAAAAAGAATACCGTACTGCTCATGTATGAATGAAGTTTTTTTTTCATTGACGGCTGGGAATGAAGTATATTGCTCCCCTTTGTTCATGTAATTTCCATATCAAGAAGGCAGGTCTGATGAAAACCTCTCGATTGTTCTCTTTAAATAATCCTTGTAATTAGTTCTTACCAAAGCTCTCGCGGTACAAGTTCGACAATTTATACTTTTATCTTTGTGTTCAGTTATTTCTGGCATACCACAAACTATTTTCATTACATTCACGAGCCGGCTATTTTTGAAGTGCCTTCTATAGTTTTACTCCCCGGTCGGCTCCGGCCGTAACTTTACCAATATGCACATTTAGGTGATTATCAAAGGTGGAGCTAGGGTTAAGCAGCAACAGCAGCACCAAGAACAACATCAAAAACAACAACTTATCCCGTAGCTAACTTGAGTACAAAATGTTCCTTCCATGCTTCTAATGCCTTTTTTCCTCATTACTACCTCCAGAGACACTTTCCAACTTAATCCCTTGCATAGTTTTCTTTCCCGGTTTCTCCTGGGGATAGCTTGCCTTTCGCACACCACAAATATTATTTCTCCGCCGCTCATGTATGAATGAAGATTCTCCGTTGCTCCCAAGATGTTTCCCTCCTACATCAGAAAATGAAAGAAGGGCTGTCCTTCTGTTGGTCCTCTGAAGTTTTCATCTGGTGAGACTGTTGCTGGTCAGAGCGACATGTGTCAGCTGTTTGTGAACTCTTTTTCATCTTTTTTTGTCGATGCTGATCCTGCCGGCCCTTCCCACGTAAATTTTTCCCTGGAAAATTTGGTGAAATTTGTGTGACGAAACTGTTAGTCTCTTATGTTCTGGACAATTCAGATTCATCTTCTGCCCCCGGACCTGATGGTATCCACCCTAGTGTTCCAAAGCAATGTTCTTGGCAGCTGTCATTGCCCTTGTCTTTGATATTTCTGAAGTCGTTGGGCCAGGGATTTTTGCCGGGGGCCTGAAAGGAATCTCAGGTTGTTCCTTCATTCAAGTCTTGTTCGAGGAGCAACCCTCTCAATTATCGACCTGAGAGTCTCACTTCTGTTTGTTGTAGGGTGCTGGAGCGGGATATTTTGTCTCAGGTGGTGTCTTTTCTGGAATATTCTGGCATTTTGTTGAGCTACCAATTTGGATTCAGTGTGGGAAGGAGCATTGAGGATCAACTGTTGCTTACTTATGGTGAGGTTGCTGATCTGGTGGATGATGTAATGTTGGTGAATGTGGTCTTTCTGGAATTCTCTAGAGCATTTGATGTTGTTGCTCCCGGGGCCGAGGCATTAGAATCTTGCTACCGTATCCACCGTGTGCGTAGAAGGCGACTAAAGGGGCGCCCCGTAGCCGGGAGTAGAATCGTGCTATCGTAACTCCTGTGTGTCGTATAAGGCGACTAAAAGGGCGGAGCGAAGGGGCTAGGAATCCCGTTCTCTGTAAAACCTTTCCTGGAAGATGGCAAGATGAGCGGGGGGAGGAGAGGCACACGCCTTTCCAAACCCTATTGCTAGGGTCGCTGAATGTGCGTGGCCGTAGTACGAATGATGTAAAGAGGAAGATTGGTGAGATGTTTGTGAGGAGGAAGTTTGATGTGTTGGCGCTGAGTGAGACTGAATTGAAAGGTAAGGGCGAATGTGAGTTTGGTGGGGTAAGTGAAAGAAAGTCTGGTGTGGAGGAAGGTTGGGCACGAGAAGGTGTGGTATTGATATTGAGTGATCGGTTGGCTAGTAGCGCTACCGAATGGAAGGAGGTGTCCTCAAGATTGATGAGGGTGAAAGTTAAGTTAGGCGTAGAAAGATGGGCATTTGTGAGTGCTCACGGACCTGGCAGCGAGAGGAGTGAAGAGGAGAGGGAGCAATTCTGGTTTGACTTGAGTGAGTGTATTGAGAGTTTTGGAGGTCATTTCAATGTAGTTGTACTGGGTGACCTTAATGCGAGAGTTAGAGATGAAATGGTGGAGAAT
>SDVV010038896.1:0-10685 GCA_016164225.1 Gammarus roeselii | reverse complement strand
TAATCCGTAGTATAACATTCCATTCACTTTATTAATTAATTGAATAGTACCCATAACAGTTCTTTTCTGGAGTTCACTTTATTTCTATCCAGGTATTTTTGCATTGGAAGCGCTGTCTTTCAATGCTGTTTATATTACAATTCGGAAGCTCTCTCCGAATTATAGCTGTACTTCCCTGCCTAACAAGTACATATGCATGCAAATTGAGCTCAATTGCGCGGGGCTTCATTTTAATTATTTTATTATTTGGGACCGGGACACAAGTAGGGCATTAAGTGACATCATTTGGGACCGGGACACGAGGAGGGCATTAAGTGACATCATTTGGGACCAGGACACAAGAGGGTATTAAGTGACATCATTTGGGACAGGGACACGAGGAGGGCATTAAGTGACATCATTTGGGATCGGGACATGAGGAGGGCATTAAATGACATCATTTGGGACCGAGACATGAGGAGGGCACTAAGCGACATCAATTGGGTCCTGGACACGAGAAGGGCATTATGTGACATCATTTGAGACCGGGACACGAGGAGGGCATTAGGCGACATTGCGATTACTGGACTTGAATCTTCACTTGGGTACCTAACAATTAGTTAGTAGTTTGAGCTTCTAAAATTACAGGGCTTTGACGAGGCAGTTAGAAAAACACCTTCACTCGATAACTATTCCCATTCTCTCGTAAATTGATTCCAGCATCTCTAGGTTCAGCAAACAAATGAACCTCACTGCTCTCATGTGAGAACCTTACCGCCTCCATGTCAGCACCTTGCATCTTCCACGCGAGTCCCTTGCTGCTTCCATCGGAAAACATCATACCTCCCATTCGACCACTTCGCTGCTCACATGGGAGCACCTCGCTGCTTTCATGAGAGCCCCTCGCTGCTTTATGTGAGCACCTCGCTACTTTTGTGAGAGCAACTCGCTGCTTTCATGAGAGCCCCTTGCTGCCTTATGTGAGCATCTCGCTACTTTTGTGAGAGCAATTCGCTGCTTTCATGAGAGCCCCTTGCTGCCTTATGTGAGCACCTCGCTACTTTCGTGAGAGCAACTCGCTGCTTTCATGAGAGCCCCTCGATGCCTTATGTGAGCACCTTGCTATTTTCGTGAGAGCAACTCGCTGCTTTCCTGAGAGCCCCTCGCTGCCTTATGTGAGCACCTCGCTACTTTCGTGAGAGCAGCTCGCTGCTTTCATGAGAGCCCCTCGATGCCTTATGTGAGCACGTCGCTACTTTCGTGAGAGCAACTCGCTTCTTTCATGAGAGCCCCTCGATGCCTTATGTGAGCACGTCGCTACTTTCGTGAGAGCAACTCGCTGCTTTCATGAGAGCCCCTCGTTGCTTTATGTGAGCACCTTGCTATTTTCGTGAGAGCAACTCGCTGCTTTCATGAGAGCCCCTCGTTGCTTATATGAGAGCACCTCACTGCATTCATGCAAGCAACATACTGCTTCCATACGAGTTCATGTCTCTAATGAGAACCCCTCGCTGCTTTCATTCGAGCTACGTTCCTGCTCTTCTGTGAACATCTTACTAGTTCAATGCGAGCCCCTCACGGCTTCCATGCGCACAACTGACACCATCCTTGCGAGCCTCACACTGCCCTCATGCGAGCACGCTTTGTTCTGTACAAGTAGCCCACAGCTTCCATGCGCATATCCCACGGCTTCTATGCGAGAAACAGTATGCTGTCATGCGAGCGCACCATTGCTTCTGTGCAAGAAGCCCACAGCTTCCATGCGCACATCGCACGGCTTCCATGCGAGGAACAGTATGCTGTCATGCGAGCGCGTCATTGCTTCTGTGCAAGCAGTTCTCAGCTTCCATGCGCACATCGCACGGCTTCCATGCGAGCAACAGTATGCTGTCATGCGAGCGCGTCATTGCTTATGTGCGAGTAGCCCACATCTTCCATGCGCACACCGCACGGCTTCCATACGAGCAACAGTATGCTGTCATGCGAGCGCGTCATTGCTTCTGTGCGAGTGGCCTACTGCTTCTATTCGCACATCTCGCTGCTTCCAGGCGAACACCTCACTGTCGTCATGGTAACAGGACTTTCAGATGATCACTCCGCCACGTCTATGCTATCACTTCACGCTTCCATGCGAACACCTAACAACTTCCATGAGAGCAGATACCCTTCCATGCAAACACCTCATAGCTTTCGTGCGAGTACATCACTGCTTTCATGTATTCTATTGCAGTATTTCTCCTCCTTCTCAGGTAAAAGCCGTAGCCCCATTTGTTTTGAATGGTTTTGTCACCATAGAAAAGATTCCGGACTGTTCCCATCAGATTACATTTAATTTCATTATAACTTCCCAGAGGGCAAAGGGTTTCAACACAGATGAATATTATAGCTCTCGCAAAACAAAAAAATATATATAGCGGTTTAACTTCTTGGTGAAGTATAAAAAATTGTCTTTGTTTAGCCGTATTATAAGAGACGCAACACAGGCATCAGAAGATGTGAAAAATGGAAGCGCACACATTCAATAATTCTTTGTTGACATCATTAGGTTTGTTTCAACTGTCGTTCAGCGTCATCAGAATACGTGAGTATGCATTTAATATTAGACACCGAACAAAAAATGATGGTCATGGGTGTATTTTCGTTCGACTTCTAGGTCAAATATTTTTCGGTCAGTTAGATTTGTTTCTTAATTCATGAATATTGATGAGGGAGGTTGAACAGTGAGAAAAAACAAATGCAAACAAAACTCATCAACCTTACTTGAAAAGTCTGTACTATTTCATCATTGTTAGATTTGCTGTCGAGTGGACGAATAAAATGACACGTTTCAAGTCGTTGTACCATGCTCTGAGAGTAAGAGATCTAGAGCAGTTTGCCCACGCGTATCGTTGTGCATTGTGATAATACATAACATAATTGGGAATTGACGATTCCCCTCATTTTGTTGAATAGAAGATCAATTTCATTCAATGGTATACAACATGAAATGAATGATAGTCTATCACACGCAAAACTTGCATCATAAACTCTCGGTTTCACTCGCATCTCCATGTCGGCAATGCTTTCTACGTGCAGGACATCGGATGGACCGGTAACCTTTTATTCTGAACTGGGCTCCGGTATGAATGGACTGCAGGAAGGGTGCATAAAAATTAGGTCAGCAAAGTGAAACGCTCCTCATTTGCGTATCGGGGGCGTTTGTGTTGCATTTCGATATGTTCAAAACAGTATCAGTAAATGAACATTAACAATAATGACATGCTTGTGAAAAATTCAGGCTTTCGATTTTGTGGGTGAAGTTTATTAACATTTATTTTTAGTGTATGTGGAATGCGCCACTTTTCATGGAAGTTTTGGAAAATAAAATATCATATCACAGCAATTCATTATCAAAACAGAAGTTAATCATATGTGACGCTGTTTTAAAATAATTCAACCGAATACAATATACAGTTTGTTCCTACGATGCCCTATAAATTATCATAGCAAGCTTCGATACATGTATTAGAATTAATAACTTTGTTTTCATCACCGAACCAATAACAAAGATTTACGAGACAGAATTTCTTACCAAACTTTTATCTGGGAAGGTCCAAGTTATCATAAGTATAGGCGACAATTGCGTCAACTCGTCCAGGCTGACGAGCAACCCAATCCTTGTATAGCAACTGAGGTGGATTATTTTCCACCCTGCGCCGGCATTTCCTCATCACACCAGTGACCGCCTCAAATATCTCTTTCGGAATTAGGCCTAGAGTCGGCTCCAAGCTGTGTTCTCTACACCAAAGCTTGAGTGTTACAGAATCTGAGTGAAGTTGTTATCCAACTAAGGTCAACATAGAAACAACAATCATGATGTGTGAGTCTTTCCAATCAACTATGATCTCCGTGTTAACGTTCATTTGTTCAAGTCATGATCACACAAGCTACTCTTTTCATACAGTTGATGCTATTATAAACAGCTCACGGGTACATAGGGTCACTCAATGGAATGGATTGTCAACCGCCATCATAATCCATCCAGCAATGATGTTCTTTATTGAATGGACGATCTCGTTACTGGTGCAGCAAATCGCTCTAAATGACATCGTGAGGAATAATCCTTACAATCAGTTGTTATCATTCGGATTTCGTTTATGTCATTGATGGCTCAAATGTAGGAAAGACTCATCGAAGACATTGATATCACATCCGAGAGTCTGGCCTCCCCAACGACGTTTCCCCCTCGGTGAATTTTCAACGAAAGATTCTCAGTGCATGTGTCACACCAGAAAAGTTAACGTTCAGTCTTGATGAACGGTTAGACCATTACAAAAATTCTTTCATTCTCCTCCAGAGTTAATCGGGCAATATTTGCCAAGGCTGCTCGACTACATATTGTTTTTTAAAGTAGAGATTTGGTTCATTGAATCCAGAAAAAATAACTCAACACGACGCCTACATAAGAGGATTGACAACGTTTATCCCCCCAGTATGAATAATTGAGTTCATAAACCCAGGGTTCTCTTCGTAAAGAAATTAGTATGGAACTGTTATAATCAGAAGTCAACTGCTGCCTTGCTTAAGGTTAATTGATAACAATGTACTTCTGATCCTGACAGCATCCTTGTCAACAACATCGCAATTGTAACGGAATGACTCTGAGTTTGACTCCTCACAGCAATGCTAAGGAAACGATTTGGATTGCAATTCCGAAGAAGGTGCTAAACGCGGGGCAAAACTAACTTCTACTAATATCAGCTAAGTGGCTAAGCAGGTGAGGTGCTGGCTCAAAATCGCGGATAACTTTCTCTAAAAGCATGATTAGAGATGTTGATTTCAGGCTTCCTGACCACATGTGAGACATCTTTGCCGGTCTCTCAATGGTAATTGACCTGGCCATGAACGACGGGGGCGATAGGGGCTACGAGCTCCACATCACATGGGGGGGGGGGATCGGTCGTCACCAGTTGCACGATTAGGAAAAGTGCTGCGCATTGCTAAAATTTTAGATCTTTTCATTACTAAAGGTACACAAAAATCTTTCAGCTAAAGAGAAATAAATCATCAAGGAATCAAAAGCAGTCATCTTGATCAAATGCAATAAAAAAAAATTGGGTTATTGTAGAATCGTCGTTCCTTTAATTCGGGTAATTATTTCACTGCAATCTGCCTGCGTCATCAAATAATTAGAACAAAAATTCAACTCATACATATATTTGTAACATTTTAAATTTTCTAATAGCAACCAATTCCAACCGCCTGCTCTTGAAGACCAGGCAATTGTTTCTCTTGCAATGCATTGTCAAGGCAGCTTAGCTCAGCTATTTTCAAAATGAATGCCTAATGTAAATCATTTAGATTAGCCAGGCCTAACTGAGACATTCCAAGGGGACGTGAGAGCGGCAGATGACTGACTTTAATTGCCATTGTAGGCCTATTGAGATGGAGGCAATAATAGGAGCGGTTCGTGCGCTGTAAACCTGCTCTGCCTTCTGGCCTTTTATTAGGGACGGCAAATGCGCTCGGGAACCTTACACCGAGTTTAAAAAACGAGTGATTTATTTCGAATAGGGAAAAGAGAAATGAGTCCATTAACCCCAAGCCGGCACCGGTAAACAAGTTCATTAACCCCAAGCAGGCACAGGAGAACGATTATATTAACCCGAACAAAGAAAAATTAGGCTAATAATCCAACGCAGGCACAAACAGACTTGACCATTAACCCCAAACAGACGGATACGAAAGCAGGCATACACAAAACGAGTCAATTAGTACCGAACAGACAAAGACAAAAGATTCAATAGTCATAGACAATCAGTGGAAATACGGAATTTTGGCTACCTAAGAGGTTGATTATTCACAACAACAGGTCACGATAGAAACAAATAAATAATTAGTATAATTTTTTGAGGATCAGCACGTTATCTGTAGATTTGGTCATACAGCAATAAATAAATAAAAATAACACTGGAAAGGTTACCTGGATTTAAATTGTTCACAAAGTTTTGACATTTAGTTTCAAAAAATTGTGTTGATGTTCTCGTTCCAGTGACGCTTTTCCTGTGTACCTCAAACCTGTGACGCAGGAGGCAAATTGAGCCCGTGACGGGACTGTTTAGTAGGCCCCTTTTTTGAGGGCGTTTAAATTGCGTAAGGAAGCATGCAATATTCCACTCGCCGGTCATTTGTTCGAATTGTGGCTGACCCGCTAGAAGACGAACCTCCTGTGCCTCCAAAGCTGAAATGGGAATACAAAAATTAAATGATCACGATATGCACAATAATCAGAGCAGCCACAATTATCATTGCAGTACCAATAAGCTCAATAATCACAATGAGCACAGCAGTCACAATAATAATAATAATCACAATAAGCAAAACCATCACATTAAGCAAAACAATCAGAACAATCTCAATAATCACGATAATCACAATAATTCCGGGGCTCTGCTTGATTTGACGTAGGAATCGAGATAGTTCAATGCTCTACACATCCACGTTAAGAAGAATCGAAAATACATGTGTTCAAATTGCGTTATTGGAATTCTTTTTTTTTAAGGTCTTCACGTTGAGTCTTGAGCAAATCTCGTGTCATATGCATGTTTGACCAGCTTGATATTATGAGTATCGATCATATGAGTATCGATCATATGAGTATCGATCATTTGAGTGTCGATCATATGAGTGAGTATCGATCATACGAGTATGTATCGATCATATGAGTATCGATCATATGAGTGAGTATCGATCATATGAGTGGGTATCGATCATATGTGTATCGATCATATGAGGAGTGAGTATCGATCGTATGAGTATCGATCATATGAGTGCCCATCCTATGAGTGGGTATCGATCATATGAGTGAGTATCGATCATATGAGTGAGTATCGATCATATGAGTGAGTATCGATCATATGAGTATCGATCATATGAGTGAGTATCGATCATATGAGTGAGTATCGATCATATGAGTGAGTATCGATCATACGAGTATCAATCATGTGAGTATCGATCATATGAGTATCGATCATATAAGTATCGATCATATGAGTGAGTATCGATCATATTAGTATCGATCATATTGGTATCGATCATATTAAAATCGATCATATGAGTATCGATGATATGAGTATCGATCATATGAGTGAGTATCGATCATATGAGTGAGTATCGATCATATTAGTATCGATCATATGCATGAGTATCGATCATATGAGTGGGTATCGATCATATTAGTATCGATCATGCGAGTATCGATCATATGAGTATCGATCATATAAGTATCGATCATATGAGTGAGTATCGATCATATTACTATCGATCATATTAGTATCGATCATATGCATGAGTATCGATCATATGAGTGAGTATCGATGATATTAGTATCGATGATATCAGTATCGATCATATCAGTATCGATCATATTAGTATCGATCATATTAGTATCGATCATATTAGTATCGATCATATTAGTATAGATCATATTAGTATAGATCATATTAGTATCGATCATATTAGTATCGATCATATTAGTATCAAGCATATTAATATCGATCATATTGGTATCGATCATATTAGTATCGATCATGTTAGTATAGATCATATTAGAGTCGATCATATTAGTATCGAGCATATTAGAAATCACTGAGTTTTTCATCGTTTCGTTGTAAATCAAACAATGTTCTAATTTTCATTCTTCTAATATCATAAGAAATTAAATCCCATGTTTAGAACGCTCTTAAAATTATTTTTATTTACTCGTCTTCTAGTTCTTTAGCACATGTCCACTTGCGTAGGTCTTTAATACGAATCTCAATCATTAGTCAAGATTTAATGCATATAAACTGGCTTCCACTGTAATTCGAGTGTTTCGGCTATCAATGTCGTAACATTTCGTTCACAAGTGGTTAAAAGATGCACACTCCTTTGTTTACACTTCCCGCACTGCATTGACACCAACCGGGGATGATTTATAAACAAGTGATGCACATGGATCACACTTCTGTCATTGCTGTTGCTGTGTAGGGCTCGATCAACATCATTAAGTGAGTATAATTAACAGAATAAAATTATTGATTCTGGAAATACAATATTTAGAACATCTTTCAAGAACTGTGAATGGTTTCGTCCGCGAAGTCACAGAATCATACTAGTAGGGAAATGGTGACGACAGGAATTGTACCCGATATCAGAAATGAAGAGCAAACTTCGTTACTAAAAGGTAACTGCGGAAATATATATTTCAGTGGTTGCCTGTCAGTACAACGACTGGCCAGGAAACAATACCACTTCACAAGAAAAAACGATAAATCGGTATACAAGCTTGTGAAACTCAAACAAGCCAGCCGTCAACTTGGGTTGCCTGGAAATCCGTCTAATTCGTATTGGTATTATCGAAGGCCCATTCGCTTTTCCCGAGAGCTCCACTTCTCTTGACAAAATATTGTAACGGGAGCGATTTTCTTAACGATTTTTCTACAGGTTAAATCTGTACATAGTTAACTGACGCTGTTGCGATACAGAACACCGCATCGATCATTACTTTCTTGCTCATGAATGTATTGTTGTATATTTTCAGGCAGTAGGAAAGGTGTTTCGCTCAACCGGCACTAAATAAATTGTCACTTATCGGCCCTTAACGTCCTTAATAAAACATTTTCTCCCCATCCTCAACGCACTCGATTAGTGAAACGTGCCTCGTCCATCAAAGAAATCATTCTCCCGACGTTCGGGTTAAAAATTTCAGCTTAATTCTGCTGAGAAAGAAGAAAATTATTCAAAATGTTGGAGACTACTTCCCTGGTCTGAGAAAGATTTTTAATTTTCACTGTTCCGACCGCTCGCAGTGTTGTTCCTACCCGGTCATGGCGAGCAGTGATGCTGATTTCGTCCAACTGACATCACAAGTTACGTTCCACTTTTGTCTCCCGTTTTGATGGCTTTGAAATAAGGTTTTGGGAAATGGACGTAATGTTTTATTTCCGAGATGTCTTTTGTCGACTTCTACTGAGTTTGTACCATTATCTTTGACTGTGTAAAACACCATCATGCAGTCGAGAGCCCAAACTGTCTAAAAGTGTCACAGATAGAGATGCAACGACACAATTATACAGTCATCTGCAAAATATCACAGGCAACGCAAAATGTCCAGTATCTGTAATCGACGGATCAATGTCCATATTAATGCATGCTTTTCATAGGGATCTGAGGTCCACATGGCGAGCAATGAATGGAGACGGACAGATGCCGTGTAAGATGAATGAAACTGAATTTAACGAACTCTTCGAGAGATTAACGCAGCATGCACACAAGACCAAAACGTCTCCGAGGCGACACAAAAACTTTCAAGCCTTAAATGTCCCGGTAATTTCAAAAACATTCAATATCATTCAATTGAAGCGATATTAATTTTTTTATTTAATCGCGATCGTGAAGAAAATATGTGAAGGAAAAAAACTCGTTTGTTCAGCTAGTTAGATTTATACGTGTAGGGAATTACCGTTGACATTACTTCTCATGATTGTCAAGGCTTGAAACAATGTATAGTACAGAACGCGTGCAGTAACTGTGTTCGGCTAAAAAATACTAGAGCATATCTGCTTTAATGGCCTTTCCACAACCAGTGAAAATTATATATTATTCGACGTGGTTCGTGTCGTGTACATGCGTCTCAGCACAAGTCCCCGTGCAATTTACCGCCATTATAATAGACTAATGATAACTGTTTTCCTCGTTTGCCTCATGAGACCGAACGTGAACCAGATTTAGGAGCCCGTCTAGTTTTATACGCATAGAAATTCGGGATGACTCGGCAGAAATTAATACATGCATTCAATTATTTAATCTCGGTAATACGACCTGACAGACTCGTACTGATTGAGTGCTTTTTCAATCCTTCTGACGGACATGTCCTGATGGTGTGCTCTGTTCAGTCCTTCTGGCTGACAAGTCCGAATTGTGTGCACCCAACAATCCTTCTGCCGGACACTTTCTGATCCTGTGCTTCCTTCGGTCCTTCTGTCGGACACCTCAAGATGCCGTACTCTCATCGATCCTTCTAGTGCACACGTCCTGATGCCGTGCTCTCGTCGATCCTTCTGACGGACACGTCCTGATGCAGTGCTTCCTTCGGTCCTTTTGGCAAAAACGTCCTGATTAAGTGCTCTCATTGGTCCTTCTGGCGAACATATCCTGATGCTGTGCTCTCTTCGTTCCTTCTGGCGGACACGTCCTGATGCTGTGCTCTCTTCGGTCCTTCTGGCGAACACGTCCTGATGCTGTGCTTCCTTCGGTCCTTTTGGCGAACACGTCCTGATTAAGTGCTCTCATTGGTCCTTCTGGCGAACATATCCTGATGCTGTGCTCTCTTCGTTCCTTCTGGCGGACACGTCCTGATGCTGTGCTCTCTTCGGTCCTTCTGGCGAACACGTCCTGATGCTGTGCTTCCTTCGGTCCTTTTGGCAAACACGTCCTGATTAAGTGCTCTCATTGGTCCTTCTGGCGAACATATCCTGATGCTGTGCTCTCTTCGTTCCTTCTGGCGGACACGTCCTGATGCTGTGCTCTCTTCGGTCCTTCTGGCGAACACGTCCTGATGCTGTGCTTCCTTCGGTCCTTTTGGCAAACACGTCCTGATTAAGTGCTCTCATTGGTCCTTCTGGCGAACATATCCTGATGCTGTGCTCTCTTCGTTCCTTCTGGCGGACACGTCCTGATGCTGTGCT
>SDVV010038895.1:0-10685 GCA_016164225.1 Gammarus roeselii | reverse complement strand
TTATATATTTATATATATATAGATATATATTTATATATATATATATATATAAATTCGTGGTTAAAGTTTACATTTATTTAAATTATCTGAAGTTCGTGAGTTAAACAAACTTCTTAGCTGAAAATCATTTTGTATTCCATGACGCGTTTCGGTATCAATGGCTCGTTATTGAATACGAAATTTGCATCAATATTATGTATTAAAATGATATTTTAAATTTACCATAGACGAGCTTATGACTGACCGCACTTGCATTTTATGGCAAATTTGTGACGGTCTCGGTGTTCATTCATCGTATTTTCATTCATCCCGTAGTGAGTCAGAATAATGTATTGGTCTTTCAACTAGTTGTCACCGAGAAATTATATGATAAATGAATGAGAAGGAGAGTTAGTTCGCAACCGAGGCGTGTCTGTCTTATTTCATTGCGTCATAATCATAACTACCCTTTCTTAATGAATAAACGAATGACGTTAATTGCGACTCTAATGATACCTTGCTTGCCCAACGTGCAATTTCTATAGAGTATCGTGGGCAATTCCTATATCTTTCGTTTGAGATTGTCACAAGAAATTAAAAAAACATTGGAACAGAAACTGGGATACAAAGAGAACGTCGTCTGATGATCATTTGGAATTTTACCTCTTTGTGGTCAGGAGGCCTTGTACTGACAACGACTGAATTAATGCTTTTTCCTAAATAAATGTTATGAGCGTTCTTTTTCGAGCATAGGCTGTACTGCAGGCTTTCTTATCTTGCATATACCTTTTCTGCATTCTTCTCTAATTTATTATCAGGGGTCCTGAATTTGGCCTTCAGCGAGCCGTTTAAATACAGAGAAGTAAAGACATGCCGAGTGGCTGCTCTGCAACTGATGGAGGCCAGGAAGCCCTTATTCGCGTCCATAACATTGCAATAAATTTCCCAATTAAACGACGAAGCCCGAGACGGTTTTTCTCTATTTTTTTTCATAGCGGCACTATTATATGAGATTTACTTTTGAACATTTGAATCTTTTATCCTCCTCCTTACTTGGTAAGTGGAGAAAAATCTTTCAAGCTTCGGAGTCGGCATGAGGTCATGCCTGACTCCTTAGTTGAGTCAGGCAGTTCAACAGGCGAGGGACGCGCGCTGCATCAAAATGAGAGATTATCGAGGGGAAAACAAGAAGGCCTTCCATCTTTGGCCTTTTCTGCCACTGTTTCATGTTCGTGAAATGTTTGCTCTCCCACAGCGAGGAACAGGAGCATTTTTAGGTACACTTAACTCGCAAGGCAGTAATTAAAAACCGGGGAAGTTGAGATGTTCAATGCCACCTATGAATGTGCTGCAAGGTTGATTTTCCATCGCAGAAATCTAACAAGTTGATATAAATTTACTTATGAACTTGTATACAGTATCAGTTGATAGACCTTCAATGTGTGCCCAACCGCTTTCTTCTCCACCCTGCCGAACATCCCCAGCAGTGAACTAACAATTCCTAGAAAAAAATTATTGCATCAAAAAATCATTCTCAATTACTATTCGATCAAGTAATCTGAAGCATTCGAGAAAACTGATAATAAATTCAATGCACTGCCTCTCCCTGTCAGATACTGTACACACATTTTAATTGATTGCTCACCCTTTCTCCGCCAGATGCTTTACAAACATTTTAATGAAATGTCCGCCCTTTCCACATTGAATGTCCTTCCTCTTTACATCAGATGATGAAAACACATTTTAATTAAATGTCCGCCTCCTCCCCATCAGAATGATGATGTAAACACATTTTAATGGAATGCCCACCCTTTCTTCATCAGATGTTGTATTTAAATAGGAAGAGGTGCTTAATAATAGTTCAGCCAATATGAAGACTTTGATTGATGCACGAAGTTATGCTATATTTTGTAAGTAATTTCTCGTCGAGAAGTGTCCTGATGAATAGTAGGATGGTTTTCTTGGACAAACTCCATGTAGGTAAAAAAACATAGTGGAAGGTAGGGAAGACAGAGGGGATAAGAAAGGGTAGGCATTGCAAGAAAATTGTCTCACGGAATAAACCACTGATCAAATAAACTCCAATAATAAAGTAAGTATATTGCCGATGGAGGTAAATATACACATTATACCGATAAAGCATTCAATATTTTTAGTGGGTGGTAGTGGAGGGGGCGGCGTTGGGGAACTTAACCGTATCCTGGGGGTGACATTCGATCAGCATTTATTAAGGAGATCGTCACATAACTATTCGACCTATTTCACTCAGCAAATTTTGGATTATGTAATACTAAATTCCTCTGAAAACCCTCTATTCGGGAAGACTGGGCGGTACTATTATTACCCGTAATTTATCGAATATGTACAATCGTATTGAAGTTAGTCCCATTTCGGTTCGTCGTCGATTGTTAACTTGCAGCGATAATTAACATCATATGCCTATACCCAGAAGTTTGATTTAAAATGATATCGTCTATGAGCATGGGTTTTGATGAGCAAACATAACTCTCATTCCCACTCTGGCTTATTGCGTAGCCACCTTACCTCGGCGTTTGTGCTGTCACGAGGGCGCAGTGATCACATGCATTGAAGAGACCACAAAGACTATGTCTGGGTTCAAAAAGACCACGGTGACCTCGGGTCTCAAGGCTCACTGAGGCCATAATAACCGCGGCTCGGTTCAAAGCTGCACGGGGCCTTATTGGTGTCCCTTGAAGTCATGAAAACACGACCTTCCTTTTTTGTAGTCTCGATGTCCTCATGTGGTCCGTGAGGCGATACAACACTGCCTAGGTTCCATGAGGTCGCGATGGCCATATAATGCCCTGGGTTGCCATAAATAGCCTGATTTGGCTCCAAGATGGTGGCGGTGGCGTCATGTGGTCCGAGGGGTCCCAGATAGCCCACCTTGACTACATGTGGCCCGAGGAGGTCAATAATAACCTGATCATCTGCCGGATGCCACGTCATTATTTGCCCATTTGTGGTCTGTGCCTCCTTTTCATTTCTTTATAGAATGAAAAGGCGTCATTCTTCAGTGGTCTGTCGTACTTCAGTGGCCTGTCGTACTTCAGTGGCCTGTCGTACTTCAGTGGCCTGTCGTACTTCAGTGGCCTGTCGTACTTCAGTAGCCTGTCGTACTTCAGTGGCCTGTCGTACTTCAGTGGCCTGTCGTACTTCAGTGGCCTGTCGTGCTTCAGTGGCCTGTCGTACTTCAGTGGCCTGTCGTACAAATTGTCGCATCTTTCACCCCAACTTTGCCTCTGTGAATGTGCTATCGAAACGTAATTTGAACGTATTGGTAGGTATGTTTGTGTGAACTTTTTTATTTGTCCTATTGTTATAAGTTCAAACGCTTTATTTAAGACTGTTAAAATATTTCTCATTATTATTGGCATTATTACAAATTAGTATCATATCCATCCATGAAAAAAGCTCTCCAAGCCCGAATAGGAATAAACCTCTTCCAAATCGTCGATTGAGTAGCAAATGATTGAATAATAGTCGTTAGTCACTAACTGTATGATATACTACGGGCTTTGCTCCAAAATGGGTGGGATTTTTGCTTCAATTTCTTCCGTAGCAATAATCTCGCTATAAAGATTCCCAAGCATGGGTTATAGGTGCCCGTGTGGCGTGGATGGCCAGTTTGCAGTTCCCTACAATCTCTTTGATCGTAATACCTTATTATAACACGTGATATCGAGGAATCCATTGACTTTTCTTCGTTATTCTATTATCTTATCTATTATCTTATCACGAATTCATAGTAATAATAATGATCATATACTAAAAAGCCAACCTCAACTATACTGTTGATGTTGTGTAGCTATATGCTACTTAACGCCAATCTTCACTAACTCTATTAGAGTCAACTACTGACCGTGCGTCACTCTCAAATTCTAACTCTATTTGCCATGTTGACTGTAATGATGACGTACCCTCAGCTTGTTTCCATCTTTCCTCTAAGAGTTATTGGCATAAACATGTTCAGTTCTGGTTAGAGATATTCCTATTTTTGTAAACTTGATAAGATTTTTTTTAATTCTCCCAGCGCCGCTGTATCTTTTCAAAATGTATTCAATGCTCACAATGCTCAAATAAACCTCGATTGAGTATTTTTTCGGTTACAACAGATTTTTGGTCGATAATGATTTAAATGTTATTATTGTTATCATTATATGTATGTTTTTGGACGCCTCACATGAGGCTGGTCCAAAGGGGAAGTAAATGCAACAGGGGATCGCTCATTTGGGGCTGAAATTCAACGATCATAATTTAGTTGGAGAGACGAAGTTGAGATCTTAGGATTTATATGCTATTTTTTACCGATTTTGATTACTAGTAAACATCACTATTTCCAGCATCACAGAATTTGCAAAACCTTTTTGGAAATTGACTCCGTTAATCCCACCTGGTGTGATGGCCAACTGACCCACCCGAAGAGTTCATATTCAGAATCATTTTATGTGGTAAGGAAAACATTAGCATTCAGGACACTAATGGCCATCAATCTATTGACACCTGTCCATTAAGTCCTTGTTGGACATATCCTCGTTGAGGACAGATATCCTCGACTAATGTCATTTGTGAGTTTAATAGTGTCAAATTAGAATGAGTAATTTCTAATCAAGTATTCCCATAACTTCACCGAAAGGGTCCTTAGAAAAGTCGTAAGGTGAGTATTACCGAATGTATGTAAACCTGGTGCCAAGCAAATATGTAGAACTAGTATTGTATGCGACGATATTTTACATAATTCCACCTTCCCTAAAAGCTATTTCTTTGGTCATCTTCATTTTCTATCATGGCATCATGTTGATATGGGCTGGTTTGATATCAACAACTCCTCAGTTTAAATTATGCACGACTCTACCAGTTCAGTATTAAAAATGTATCCTATTAAAAACCTGTGTTATATCCCGGCGTTGGTGTTGTTGACTCACCATCAATACCGGCATGAGGAGTCTCCTTATTGTTAAATATCAGATCATTTCAATCTTCACCGAGGGTTTTGTTTTAATCCTTTAGTAATTGGCATTTTGGGGTCTCAGCACAACTCGGAGTGCGCCTTAAGTTTCCATAACACGGGATAAACTACCTTAACTATGTAATACATTTTTTAACGAGTTTCAGACATAGAACGTTACCTGACGAAATGTTTCGTCATTAGACCTGGGACTAGCCTTTGGGATATACTTTAATTTGTTTCCAATGCTGCATGTTTGTTTTATGTACACTATTCCAGGATATTGCCAGTAAAATGAGGTGAGCTGATAATGCTGTCGACAGGGGATGAGCCCACTCGTCGCTGTCCAAGTGCCGTCTTTTGACAAGGAATAATTCTGTCGCTCTCCTTAATTGCCGTCTGTTTGTTGACGAAAACAGGTCTTGCTAATTCTGACTTCATTCCGTCTGGTGATAGAGAACAGCTTCACCCTTCTCTTCCTGGGTGCCTCTGTCCAAATATTGTCTGTTGACATGGAACAGGTCCATCGTTATTTGCTACAAGGCCAGTCGGTTGCCACGGAACAGGACCCTGTAACTACTATCTGCCAGAGTACCGCCGGTTGACATGGGGGCGGCTGAAAAGCCTTTTATTGACAGGGAACAGATTCTTCATTCGTGCCCAATATCCGTCAGTTGACAGGGAACTGACTGGTCTCTCCCTCGCAGCTCATGTGTCGTCTGTTGAGAGTGAGCAGGTCTATCCCCCGGTCATTGGGCAGGTCCATACCTCTTAGGTCTATCCCCCGGTCATTGGGCAGGATCATACCTCTTAGATCAATCCCCCGGTCATTGGGCAGGATCATACCTCTTAGGTCTATCCCCCGGTCATTGGGCAGGTCTATACCTCTTAGATCTATCCCCCGGTCATTGGGCAGGATCATACCTCTTAGGTCTATCCCCCGGTCACTGGGCAGGATCATACCTCTTAGGTCTATCCCCCGGTCATTGGGCAGGATCATACCTCTTAGGTATATCCCCCGGTCATTGGGCAGGTCTACTATCCCCCGGTCATTGGGCAGGATCATACCTCTTAGGTCCATCCCCCGGTCACTGGGCAGGATCATACCTCTTAGGTCTATCCCCCGGTCATTGGGCAGGATCATACCTCTTAGGTCTATCCCCCGGCCACTGGGCAGGTCTATACCTCTTAGATCTATCTCCCCGTCATTGGGCAGGTCCATACCTCTAAGATCTATCCCCCGGTCATTGGGCAGGTCCATACCTCTTAGATCTATCCCCCGGTCATTGGGCAGGTCCATACCTCTTAGATCTACCCCCCGGTCATTGGGCAGGTACACACCTCTTTGGTCTATCCCCCGGACATTGGGCAGGTCTATACCTCTCTGTTCGAATGCCGATGGTTGGCATAGAAGAGGTCTTTTCCTCTGTATCCAAGTGGTGTATCTTGACACATAGCGATTCTTCTATTGCTGCATCGAGTGCCGTCTGTTGACATGGACCAGGTTCATCCCTCTCCGCCCAAGTGCTGTATGTTGACAGTGAGAAGGAACATCCCTCGCAGCTCAAGTGCTGTCTGTTGACAGAGAACCGATAGATCTACCATACTCTGCCCATGTGATCTAAGTTGATGGGATCAGGTCCATCCCTCCTTGACCAAATGCCGTTTATTAGCAGAGAACAGGCCCATTCCTCTCTGATCGAGTGTAGCTCATCAACAGGAAACAGGTCCATCCATCTTTGCCCAAGTTTCGTTTATTGACAGGAAACATGTCTATCATTCTCTGCCCAAATGTTTTATAATGACAGAGAAGCAGGTCCATCCCTCTCTGCCCAACTGCGTTCATTGACACAGATAATGCTCAACCCTCTTTTCTCAAGTGCAGTTATATTTACAGGGAACCGGTCCATCCCTTTTGGCCCAGGTGGCGTTTATTGGCAGATAACAGGTTCATGCCTCTCGAACCCAAGTGCCGTTTATTTGCAGAGAGCAGGTTCATCACTCACGAACCCAATTGTCGTGTATTAACAGAGAGCAGACTCATCCCTCTATGCTCGTGTTATTTGTTGACAGGGATCAGGTCCATCTCTCTCTCCATCTTGTCTTTCACTAATGGACTCGCTCGTCACCCTCTTCTTGTGACATCGTCTCCCTGGAGTCGTGCCGTACCCTGCAAGGGGGATTGTGCTGGGACTGGGCTCGGCTGCTCTTCTGCCCAGCATCACTCAAGCGTATGGCAGTTGTTTCTTTAATGAACACTAGCAAATCAGTCTGTCATCTGATTCCGTGTCCAAAATTGAATAAAGTTCGAAAACACGAAAACGGGATGGTATTTATTTATCCCGTTCAAAGCCTAACTTACAATAGAGCACAATGAAATCACTTTGTGTTGTTCCAATAAGTGATCAGTGTCATTATTTGCAACAAATTTTGCTCATTCACTTCACTGATACTTCGCGCTTGATTCTCCTCTGCTTCATTAGGAATTCCCCTAACATTCGATAGTTAATATTTATTATGCATGAAGTGAAATCATTGCGTGGGATTGCAAGATGGACTTTTAAATGTCAAAGTTCACAGCTGATTGTGGCGGAAAGTATTGTGCTTTTATGATCCTCTTAAAATAAAAGAAAGGAGCGAGCGACTTCATGAAATTTGATAGAACTGTGATTGCCCAATTGAGAGTTATTTGAAGTCCACCAGATAAAGGTAGAGGTCTACATGATGATTGGTGGGATATCTACGACTGATTGGAAGGGCTGGTGAATGTGCCTTCGTTCCCTGGTTGGGGAGGAACTATTGTTAATGATTTTAATAATCCGCTTAGAGATTTCCTCCAGATCAGCTTGAACACCTTCATCGACTCTCAAATCCTTGACAATGTCTAGTACTGTGGTATTCATTACAAGCCAGGAGACTGATGAATGTGGTCAGTTTTCTATAGCCCTCTAGATCATGAAACAAGCTTGGGTCATTTTCACATAGGATATATATTAGGAAGGAAACCATCCCTCATCCATTTCAAGCATTATTCAATAGCAAATCATTTATCAAAGCTTCTTAATCTATACGATCAGGATAATCATCGATCTTGAAATAAGTCAAAGCCAGGGCCTTACTTGAGCTTCTATTACAGCGGTTTTTGAAGATTCATGTAAATGAAAATTGTTTTTTAAAACGATGCAATCATACAAGCGCTCGTGAAGCATTCCTGACTAAAGCAAGATCGGGCAGTAGTAAAATCACAACATTCCATGATTATTGAACTATAATAGTGGATAATTACCTCACATAGCTTTATATTTAGAATTTCCAGTTATTCAGCTATGCCCTGAACGTACATATATTAACTTTTAGTTTCCTGCTGACACATGTAACTTGCAAAACATATCTTACATCCCTAGGGTTGAGGCAGGGGATTGCATTTATACAGTGTGATCATCAACCCACGAGCGCATCCTTAGGTCATAAGAAGACGCAGAACGCTCCCTCCCGAACTGGCTGAGTGCTCTGCTGGTGGGTTGCAGGATGAAAGAAAAACGGCCTTGCATGTTCTGGTCGTACGATTTCAAGGCAATTTGAACAATAAGCATTATGCTGAATGTTCTTTACGACATCCATTCTTTGCGTCCATCCATTCATTCATTCATCTGACAAACACGTTATCGGCTAGTTGGGATATTGGCATTGGTTTTATATTCCAACCCCAATATTCGTTCATTCGGCCCCTCATGTTCATACGATGAACTTGCAGGAGCTTAAAAAATCTCCTATATCGCAGTTTCCATGAAATTTGATCATCATGAGATTTTCATCCTATGGTTATGAACACTCATTCATTGATATTTTTTCACGACAAACTGATGTGGGTGTAACATTTCCGGTTTATGATCAGCCCCAAAATTATTTAATTGTGCCTTATTCACTAACATTTTAGAAAAGACGCTCGTATTGCCTCTTTCTTTGTGGAATAGTTGAAGCAAAATGGAAAATTTATCTCCCTGTACTATACCAGAGGCTTGTTCAATATAAACTTTCCTTCCTCCGGTCTCCACGTCTGTTTATTTGGTCCCATCCCCCAACTTGTTATCACTGAGCGAAATCTAATTAGCAATATGGTGTAACGGCCTCGTAACATGACGGTGAAAGGCGGCCAGCGGCTATTGGATAAGAAAGGAATAAGCCTCATTGTTCGGGATCATCGTAAGAGAATAGGTAATGGGAATTATAACGAATGAGAGAAGGATTATCGAAGCTGAATTTTCGACAATGTGTTACTACGAGATTACCTCAGGACCGGTTCATGGACGTATGCCATGGAAATTGTTTTACACTGACACTGAAACTAAAATTAATATGGGTAATACGCTGATAGGTATCTATCGACATTCGTTCACCATTTTTTGTAACTACCACCGATCTCTCTGAATTTACTAATTCTATAGTTTATGAGCTAGTAGGAAGTGGGTATAGTTTTCTTCTCCAACCTTTCAAACATCCACGAATCACCAATCACTCAACTCAACGTCCGCAAGCATTAACCCAACTTGCCATCCGTGCTTTCTTTTCCAAGACGGAGGTCTCTTTCTCTTTGAAACAACGGACTCTTCTTCTTGAACGCCGTCTATCGACTTCCAATACCCTGAAGCTGAGTGGCTGTGACCAAGCCGTCATGGCCACGAGTGTTTGCATCTTGTTTGGCAGCATGGTCCACCGGATGGCTTTCGGATAATGGAATTGCGAAGGACTTACACCGTCAAGACCGCGTCAAGGGGTGCAGAAAACAACCTGGAAGGGGAGCGAAGGAGACCGAGATCGTCGCAGACAGTGACCGGGATCGGAATGGATGATGAAAATGAGTGCAGAGGGACTTGGAGATTGATCCATTAATTATTTACAGATCGTAAATATTTTTTAAACCGCTTCCTACTCCCATTAAACCACTGATGCTTCAGTCCTTTTTCCAAAATACCATTCAGACACTTCATAAATCCAACAATTCAGAACTTTTTTTCTTCATTGATATGTATTGGAACGGTGGAGTACGATGAGTTTCAATTTCTAATCTTGTTCATAATCGGAACACCCTTTAGAGCAGGCATGTACGCAGCGTGTTAGTACGTTGTTGAAGCCTGAACATTTCCTTGAAGTTCGTTTGATTAAAAAACTGTTCATATTGTTCAAATTGGTACATTTTATTATTCGTATGATAGCTAAATAAATCAGAGAATTTAAAAAAAAAATGTTATACGTGGAAGTCAACTGAACTCAGGAAATCATGTCGTAATTTTCCAACCCCGCGTGTTAGTCGTTTTCCCAACGCCATGTAGTCGTGACTCTTTTCTCAAAATAGACGTTCTCTGTAAGAACATAAATGATGTTATTATCAATAATATTTTGTTCAGCAAATACGAACCGGCAGCCCACTTGAGATGAGCTGCGAAAAAATCATTTTGCATTTTCATTTTCGGAGAACTTGTGTTTTGCGGCAGGCGTGGTACCGAGTGAGTGGCGCAGTGCCTGCATTGTTCCGCTATATAAGGGCAAAGGAGATAAAAATGAATGCTGCAACTCGAGAGGTATTAGCCTGTTATGTGTTGTTGGTAAGTTGTACGGGAGAATGCTGATCAAAAGGATTAAAGACTGTACGGACTGCGCAATTGGAGAGGAACAGTGTGGCTTTAGGAGTGGTAGAGGGTGTACCGATCAGATATTTGCAGTGAGACAGGTATGTGAG
>SDVV010038894.1:0-10685 GCA_016164225.1 Gammarus roeselii | reverse complement strand
GTTGTATTAGTTGTTTTAGTTGTTATAGTTGTTATAGTTGTTTTAGTTGTTAGGTGTTATAGTTGTTTTAGGTGTTTGGGTGTTTTAGTTGTTATAGTGGGTTTTGGTGTTTTAGTTGTTTTTAGTTGTTTTAGGTTCTCTAGTTGTTTAAGTTGTTTTAGTTGTTTTAGTTGTTCTAGTTGTTTTAGTTGTTTTAGTTGTTATAGTTGTTTTAGTTGTTTTAGTTGTTATTGTTGTTGTAGTTGTTTTAGTTGTTTTAGTTGTTTCAGTTGTTATAGTTGTTTTGGTTGTTGTAGTTGTTGAAGTTGTTTTAGTTGTTATAGTTGTTTTAGTTGTTATAGTTGATTTAGTTGTTATAGTTGTTTTAGTTGTTGTATGTGTTCTAGTGGTTTTAGGTGTTTTAGGTGTTTAAGTGTTTTACGTGTTTTAGTTTTGTTTTATTTGTTCTAGGTGTTACAGTTGTTTCAGGTGTTTTAGTTGTTTTAGGTTTTTAAGTTGTTTTAGGTGTTTTAGTTGTTCTAGGTGTTGTAGTTGTTTAGGTGTTTTGGTTGTTAAGATGTTTTAGTTGTTTTATTTGTTTTAGTTGTTGTAGTTGTTTTAGTTGTTTTAGTTGTTTTAGTTGTTTTAGTAGTTTTAGTTGTATAAGTTGTTGAGTTTTTTAGGTGTTGAGTTGTTTAGGTGTTTCAGTTGTACTAGGTGTTTTAGTTGTTTAGGTGTTATAGTTGTTTTAGGTGTTTTAGTTGTTGTAGTTGTTTTAGTTGTTTTGGTTATTTTAGTCGTTTTAGTTGTTCTAGTTGTTGTAGTTGTGTTAGGTGTTTTAGTTGTTATAGTTGTTTAAGTTGTTTTAGGTGTTTTAGGTGTTCTAGTTGTTTTATGTGTTTTAGTTGTTGTAGTTGTTATAGGTGTTTTAGTTGTTTTAGGTGTTTTAGTTGTTTAAGGTGTTTAAGTTGTTTAGGAGTTTTAGTTGTTTTAGGTGTTTTAGTTGTTTTATTTGTTCTAGTTGTTTAATGTGTTTAGTTGTTTTAGGTGTTTTAGTTGTCATAGGTGTTTCAATTGTTATAGTTGATTTAGTTGTTATAGTTGTTCTAGTTGTTTTAGTTGTTTATAGTTGTTTTAGGTGTTGTAGTTGTTAAAGTTGTTTAGTTGTATAGTTGTTTTAGTTGTTTTAGTTGTTTTAGTTGTTTAATTGTTTTAGTTGTCATAGTTGTTTTAGTTGTTATAGTTGTTCAAGTTGTTTTAGTTGTTTTATGTGTTCTAGTTGTTGTAGGTATTTTTGTTGTTTAGTTTTTTTAGTTTTTATAGTTGTTTTAGTTGTTTTTTTAGGTGTTCTAGTTGTTTCAGTTGTTTTAGTTGTTAAGGTGTTTAGTTGTTTTAGTTGTTTTAGTTGTTTTAGTTGTTTTAGTTTTTATAGGTGTTTAATTGTTTTATGTGTTTTAGTTGTTTTAGTTGTTTTAGTTGTTCTTGTTGTTCTAGTTGTTTTAGTTGTTTTAGTTGTTGTAGGTGTTGTAGTTGTTTTTAGTTGTTTTATTTGTTTATCTGTTCTAGTTGTTCAGATGTTTCAGTTGTGTTAGGTGTTTCAGCTGTTATAGTTGTTTCATGTGTTTTAGTTGTTTTTGGAGTTATAGTTGTACAAGTTGTTTTAGTTGTATTAGTTGTTTTAGTTGTTATAGTTGTTATAGTTGTTTTAGTTGTTTGGGTGATATAGTTGTTTTAGGTGTTTTGGGGTTTTAGTTGTTATAGTTATTTTAGTTGTTTTAGTTGTTTTAGGTTCTCTAGTTGTTTAAGTTGTTTAGTTGTTTTAGTTGTTCTAGTTGTTTTAGTTGTTTTAGTTGTTTTAGTTGTTATAGTTGTTATTGTTGTTTTAGTTGTTTTAGTTGTTTTAGTTGTTTTAGTTGTTATAGTTGTTTTGGTTGTTGTAGTTGTTGAAGTTGTTTTGGTTGTTTTAGTTGTTTTTAGTTGTTTTAGATGTTTTAGTTGATTTAGTTGTTTTAGTTGTTGTAGTTGTTATTGTTGTTATAGTTGTTTTGGGTGTTATAGTCGTTTTACTTGTTCTTGTTGTTCTAGTTGTTCTAGTTGTTTTAGTTGTTTTAGTTGTTCTAGTTGTTTTAGTTGTTGTAGTTGTTTTAGTTGTTGTAGTTGTTTCAGTTGTTATGGTTGTTATAGTTTTTTTAGTTGTTTTAGTTGTTTATGTTGTTATAGTTGTTTTAGTTGATATATTTTTTTTAGGGATTCTTGTGGTTCAAGGTGTTTTAGTTGTTTTAGTTGTTATAGTTGTTCTAGTTGTTTTAGGTGTTTTAGATGTTGTAAGTTTTATAGTTGTTGTAGGTGTTTTAGTTGTTATAGGTGTTTTAGTTGTTTTAGTTGTTTTGGATGTTCTAGTTGTTTTAGTTGTTATAGTTGTTTTAGTTGATTAAGTTGTTTTAGGTGTTTTAGTTGTTGTAGTTGTTTCAGGTGTTTTAGTTGTTCAAGCTGTTCTGTTGTTTTTATGTGTTGTAGTTGTTTTAGGTGTTTTAGTTTTTGTAGTTGTTTTAGTTGTTTTAGTTGTTTTAGTTGTTGTAGGTGTTGTTGTTGTTTTTAGTGGTTTTATTTGTTTATGTGTTCTAGTTGTTCAAAAGTTCCAGTTGTATTAGGGGTTGTAGGTGTTTTAGTTGTTTCAGGTGTTTTAGTTGTTGTAGGTGTTATAGTTGTTCGAGTTGTTTCAGTTGTATTAGTTGTTTTAGTTGTTATAGTTGTTATAGTTGTTATAGTTGTTTTAGTTGTTTAGGTGTTATAGTTGTTTTAGGTGTTTTAGGTAATTTAGTTGTTATAGTTGTTTTAGTTGTTTTAGTTGTTTTAGTTGTTTTATGTTCTCTAGTTGTTTAAGTTGTTTAAGTTGTTTAAGTTGTTCTAGTTGTTTAGTTTTTTAGTTGTTTTAGTTGTTATAGTTGTTTTAGTTGTTTTAGTTGTTCTAGGTGTTTTAGTTGTTATTGGTGATATAGTTGTTTAAGGTGTTTTAGGTGTTATAGGTGTTTTAGTTCTTTAGTTGTTTAATTGTTTTAGTTGTTTGCGTTGTTTTAGTTGTTTTAGTTGCTTTAGGTGTTACAGTTGTTGTGGTTGTTTAGTTGTTTTATTTGTTTTAGTTTTTTAAGTTGTTTTAGTTGTTGTAGGTCTTCCATTTGTTTAGGTGTTTTAGCTGTTCAGTTGATTTAGTTGTTATAGTTGTTTTAGTTGTTTTAGGTGTTATAGTTGTTTAGTTGTAAAGTTGTTTTAGGCGTTCTAGTCATTTTAGGTGTTTTAGTTGTTGTAGTTGTTTTAGTTGCCATAGTTATTATAGTTGTTTCAGGGGATTTAGTTGTTTTAGTTGTTGTAGTTGTTCTAGGTGTTTTAGTTATTTTAGTTAATATAGTTGTTCTAGTTATTTTAGTTGTTATAGGTGTTTAAGTTGTTTAGGTGTTTTAGTTGTTTTAGATGTTATAGTTTTTTTTTTAGTTGATTTAGTCGTTGTAGTTGTTGTGGTTGTTTAATTGTTTTAGTTGTTGTAGGTTTTTTAGTGGTTTATAGAAGTTGTAGTTGGTTAGGTGTTCTAGTTGTTCAAACGTTTTAGTTGTATTAGGTGTTCTAGGTGTTTTAGTTGTTTCAGGTGTTGTAGTTGTTGTAGGTGTTTCAGTTGTTTTAGTTGTTTCAGTTGTTCTAGTTGGTTTGGTTGTTTTAGTTGTTATAGTTGTTATAGTTGTTGTAGGTGTTATCTTTGTTTTCGGTGTTTTAGGTGTTATAGGTGTTTTAGTTGTATTAGTTGTTTTAGTTGTTTTAGTTGTTTTAGTTGGTTAGGTTTTTTAGTTGTTCTATTTGTTTTAGTTGTTCTAGTTGTTATTGTTGTTTTAGTTGTTTAGTTGTTATTGTCGTTTTAGTTGTTTTAGTTGTTTTAGTTGTTTTAATTGTTATAGGTGTCACAGTTGTTTTAGTTGTTATAGTTGTTTTAGGTGTTATAGTTGTTTGAGGTGTTTCAGTTGTTCTAGTGGTGTTAGTTGTTTTAGTTGTTCTAGTTGTTATAGTTATTCTATGTGTTTTAGTTGTTGTAGGTGTTTAAGTTGTTTAGGTGTTTTAGTTGTTTTAGGTTTTTAAGATGTTTTAAGTGTGTTAGTTGTTGTAGATGTTTTAGTTGTTTTGGGTGGTCTAGTTGTTTTAGTTGTTTTAGTTGTTCTAGTTGTTAGAGTTGTTTTAGTTGTTCAAATTGTTGTAGGTGTCTTAGTTGTTGTAGTTGTTCTTAGGTGTTTTAGTTGTTTAAATGTTCTAGTTGTATTAGGTGTTTTAGGTGTCTTAGTTGTTTCAGGTGTTGTAGTTGTTTAAGGTGTTCCAGTTATTTTAGTTGGTTTAGTATTTCTAGTTGTTTTAGTTGTTATAGTTGTATTAGTTATAATAGTGGTTTTAGTTGTTCCAGGTGATATAGTTGTTTTAGGTGTTCTAGGTAATATAAGTGTTTCAGTTGTTATCGTTGTTCTAGTTGTTTTAGTTGCTTTAGGTTATTTAGTTGTTTTAGTTGTTGTAGTTGTTATAGTTGTTTCAGTTGTTTTAGTTGTTTTAGTTGTTCCAGTTGTTTAGTTGTTGTAGTTGTTTTGGTTGTTTTAGTTGTTTCAGTTGTTTTAGTTGTTCTAGTTGTTATAGTTATTTTAAGTGTTATAGTTATTCAAGGTGTTCTAGGTGTTTTAGGTGTTTTAGTTGTTATTGTTGTTTTAGTTGTTATAATTGTTTTAGTTGTTCTAGTTGGTTTATGTGTTATAGTCGTTGTAGTTGTTACAGGTGTTTTAAATTTTTAGTGGTTTTAGGTGTTTTAGTTGTTTAGTTGTTTTAGTTGTTACAGTTGTTTTCGTTGTTTTATGTGTTTCAGATGTTTAGTTGTTTTAGTTGTTTAGGTGTTCTAGTCCTTTCTGGTGTTTTGGTTGTTTTAGTTGTTTTAGTTGTTCAAGTTGTTGTAGTTGTTATAGTTGTTTCATGTGTTATAGTTGTTTCAGTTGTTTAGTTGTTCTAGGTGTTATAGTTGTTTTAGTTGTTTTAGTTGTTTTAGTTGTTATAGGTGTTATAAGTGTTTCAGGTGTTTTAGGCTTTTTAGTGATTATAGGTGTTTTAGTTGTTGCAGGTGTTTCAGTTGTTTTAGGTGTTTTAGTTTTTTGATGTGTTATAGTCGTTTTAGTTGTTTCAGTTGTTTCAGTTGTTATAGTTGTTATAGTTGTTTTAGTTTGTTTAGTTGTTTTAGTTGTTATAGTAATTTTAGTTGTGGTATGTGTTCGAGTTGTTTTAGATGTTTTAGGTGTTTTAGGTGTTTTATGTGTTTTAGTTTTGTTTTAGTTGTTCTAGGTGTTACAGTTGTTTCAGGTGTTTTAGTTGTTTCAGATGTTTTAGTTGTTTTAGGCGTTTAAGTTGTTTTAGTTGTTTTAGTTGTTCTAGGTGTTGTAGTTGTTTAGGTGTTCTAGGTGTTTTGGTTGTTAAGATGTTTTAGTTATTTTATTTGTTTTAGTTGTTTTAGTTGTTTTAGTTGTTTTAGTTGTTTTAGTTGTTTTAGTTGTTTTAGTTGTATTAGTTGTTAAGTTGTTTTAGGTGTTTGAGCTGTTTTAGGTGTTTCAGTTGTTCTAGGCGTTTTTGTTGTTTAGGTGTTATAGTTGTTTTAGGTGTTTTAGTTGTTGTAGTTGTTTTAGTTGTTTTGGTTATTCTAGTCGTTTTAGTTGTTCATGTTGTTGTAGTTGTGTTAGGTGTTTTAGTTGTTTTAGTTGTTTAAGTTGTTTAAGGTAATGTATTTGTTTTTTATGTGTTTTAGTTGTTATAGTTGTTATAGGTGTTTTAGTTGTTATAGTTGTTTAGTTGTTTTATTTGTTTTAGTAGTTTTACGTTCTCTAGTTGTTTAAGTTGTTTTAAATGTTTTAGTCTTTCTAGTTGTTTTAGTTGTTTTAGTTGTTTTAGTTGTTATGGTTGTTTTAGTTGTTTCAGTTGTTCTAGTTGTTTTAGTTGTTTCAGGTGATATAGTTGTTTATGGTGTTTTAGGTGTTTTAGGTGTTTTAGTTCTTCAGTTGTTTTAGTTGTTCTAGTTGTTTTAGTTGTTTTAGTTGTTTTATGGTTTAGGTGTTTCAGTTGTTGTAGTTGTTTAGTTGTTTTAGTTGTTTAGTTGTTTAAGTTGTTTTAGTTGTTGTAGGTGTTCCATTTGTTTTAGGTGTTTTAGCTGTTCAGTTGTTATAGTTGTTATAGTTGTTTAGTTGTTTTAGGTGTTATAGTTTAGTTGTTTTAGTTGTTTTAGGTGTTCTAGTCATTTTATGTGTTTTAGTTGTTGTAGTTGTTTTAGTTGCTATAGTTATTATAGTTGTTTCAGGTGATTAAGTTGTTTAGTTGTTTTAGTTGTTATAGGTGTTTTAGTTGTTTTAGTTAATATAGTTGTTCTAGTTGTTCTAGTTGTTATAGGTGTTTAAGTTGTTTAGGTGTTTTTGTTGTTGTAGGTGGTTTAGTTGTTTATAGAAGTTGTAGTTGTTTATGTGTTCTAAGTGTTTAAATGTTTTAGTTGTATTAGGTGTTATATGTGTTTTAGTTGTTCCAGGTGTTTTAGTTGTTGTAGGTGTTTCAGTTGTTTTAGTTGTTTCAGTTGTTCTAGTTGTTTTAGTTGTTTTAGTTGTTATAGTTGTTTTAGTTGTTGTAGGTGATATATTTGTTCTAGGTGTTTTATGTGTTATGGGTGTTTTAGTTGTATTAGTTGTTTTAGTTGTTTTAGTTGTTCTAGTTGGTTAGGTCTTTTAGTTGTTCTAGTTGTTTTAGTTGTTTTAGTTGTTTTAGTTGTTATTGTCGTTTTAGTTGTTATAGTTGTTTATTTTTTATAATTTTTTTAGGTGTCACAGTTGTTCTAGTTGTTATAGTTGTTTCAGGTGCTATAGTTGATTGAGGTGTTCAGTTGTTCTAGTGGTTTTAGTTGATTTAGTTGTTTTAGTTGTTATAGTTGTTCTATGTGTTTTGGTTGATGTAGGTGTCCTAGGTGTTTTAGGTGTTGTAGTTGTTTTATGTGTTTAAGTTGTTTCAGGTGTTTTAGTTATTTTAGGTGTTATAGTTGATTTAGTTGTTTTAGGTGTCATGGTTGTTATAGTTGTTTTTTGTTGTTTTAGTTGTTATAGTGTTTTAGTTGTTTTAGTTGTTTTAATTGTTTTAGTTGTTGTAGGGGTTTTAGTTGTTTATAGGTGTTTTAGTTGTTTAGGTGTTCTAGTTGTTTAAATGTTCTAGTTGTATTAGGTGTTTTAGGTGTTTTAGTTGTTGCATGTGTTGTAGTTGTTCAAGGTGTTCTAGTTATTTTAGTTGTTATAGTATTTCTAGTTGTTTTAGTTGTTTTAGTTGTTATAGTTGTTATAGTTGTTTTAGTTGTTCCAGGTGTTATAGTTGTTTTAGGTGTTTTAGGTGTTATAAGTGTTTCAGTTGTTTTAGTTGTTCTAGTTGTTTTAGTTGGTTTAGGTTTTCTAGTTGTTTTAGTTGTTGTAGTTGTTATAGTTGTTTCAGTTGTTTTAGTTGTTCTAGTTGTTTTAGTTGTTGTAGTTGTTTTAGTTGTTTTAGTTGTTTTGTTGTTCTGGTTGTTTTAGTTGTTTTAGTTGTTCTTGTTGTTTTAGTTGTTTTAAGTGTTATAGTTATTCAAGGTGTTCTAGGTGTTTTAGGTGTTTTAGTTGTTCTTGTTGTTTTAGTTGTTTTAAGTGTTATAGTTATTCAAGGTGTTCTAGGTGTTTTAGGTGTTTTAGTTGTAATAGTTGTTTTAGTTTTTATAGTTGTTTTAGTTGTTCTAGTTGGTTTATGTATTATAGTCGTTGTAGTTGTTCTAGTTGTTTAAGTGGTTTCAGTTGATGTAGGTGTTCTTGTTGCTACAGGTGTTTTAGTTGTTTAGTGATTTTAGGTGTATTAGTTGTTTAGTTGTTTTAGTTGTTACAGTTGTTTTAGTTGTTTCAAGTGATTCAGTTGTTTAGTTGTTTTAGTTGTTATATGTGTTCTCTCCTTTTTAGGTGTTTTGGTTGTTTTAGTTGTTGTAGTTGTTGTAATTGTTTTATGTGTTATAGTTGTTTCAGTTGTTTTAGTTGTTCTAGGTGTTATAGTTGTTATAGTTGTTCTAGTTGTTTTAGTTGTTCTAGTTGTTTTATTTGCTTTAGTTGTTATAGTTGTTCTAGTTGTTATAGTTGTTTTAGTTGTTTTAGTTGTTTTTGTTGTTATAGTTGTTATAGTTGTTTTGGGTGTTCTAGTTGTTTTACTTGTTTCTGTTGTTTTAGTTGTTTTAGTTGTTTTAGTTGTCCTAATTGTTTTAGTTGTTTTAGTTGTTTTAGTTGTTGTAGGAGTTTTAGTTGTTATGGTTGTTTTAGTTGTTTAGTTGTTTAGTTGTTTTAGTTGTTATAGTTGTTTAAGTTGTTATAGTTTTTTTAGGGATTTTAGTGGTTTAATTTGTTTAGTTGTTTTAGTTGTTTTAGTTGTTCTAGTTGTTTTAGGTGTTTTAGATGTTTAAGTGTTTTAGTTGTTGTAGGTGTTGTAGTTGTTATAGGTGTTTTAGTTGTTTTAATTGTTTTGGATGTTCTAGTTGTTTTAGTTGTTATAGTTGTTCTAGTTGATTTAGTTGTTTTAGGTGTTTTAGTTGTTGAAGTTGTTTCAGGTGTTTTAGTTGTTAATGTTGTTCAGTGGATTTTAGGTGTTTTAGTTGTTATAGGTGTTTCCGTTGTTGTAGTTGTTTCAGTTGTTTTAGTTGTTTTAGTTGTTGTAGGTGTTGTTGTTGTTTTTAGTTATTCTATTTGTTTATATGTTCTAGTTGTTCAAATGTTTCAGTTGTATTAGGTGTTTTTGGTGTTTTAGTTGTTCCAGGTGTTTTAGTTGTTTTAGGTGTTATAGTTGTTCAAGTTGTTTCAGTTGTATTAGTTGTTTTAGTTGTTATAGTTGTTATAGTTGTTTTAGTTGTTTAGGTGTTATAGTTGTTTTAAGTGTTTTAGGTGTTTTTAGTTGTTATAGTTGTTTAGTTGTTTTAGTTGTTTTAGTAGTTTTACGTTCTCTAGTTGTTTAAGTTGTTTTAGTTGTTTTAGTTGTTTTAGTTGTTTTAGTCGTTCTAGTTGTTTTAGTTGTTCTAGTTGTTTGAGTTGTTTCAGTTGTTCTAGTTGTTTTAGTTGTTTTAGGTGATATAGTTGTTTAAGGTGTTTTAGGTGTTTTAGGTGTAAAGTTCTTTAGTTGCTTTAGTTGATTTAGTTGTTTTCGTTGTTTTAGTTGTTTTAGTTGGTTTAGGTGTTTCAGTTGTTGTAGTTGTTTAGTTGTTTTAGTTGTTTTAAGTTGTTTAAGTTGTTCTAGTTGTTGTAGGTGCTCCATTTGTTTTAGGTGTTATAGCTGTTCAGTTGTTTTAGTTGTTATAGTTGTTTTAGTTGTTTTAGGTGTTATAGTTGTTTAGTTGTTTTAGTTGTTTTAGGTGTTCTAGTCATTTTAGGTGTTTTAGTTATTGTAGTTGTTTTAGTTGCTATAGTTATTATAGTTGTTTCAGGTGATTTAGTTGTTTTAGTTGTTTTAGTTGTTATAGGTGTTTTAGTTGTTTTAGTTAATATAGTTGTTCTAGTTGTTCTAGTTGTTATAGGTGTTTAAGTTGTTTAGGTGTTTTAGTTGTTTTAGTTGTTATAGTTGTTTATTTGTTTTAGGTGATTTAGTTGTTGTAGTTGTTGTGGTTGTTTTAATTGTTTTAGTTGTTGTTGGTGTTTTAGTTGTTTATAGAAGTTGTAGTTGTTTATGTGTTATAGTTGTCTAAATGTTTTAGTTGTATTAGGTGTTTTAGGTGTTTTAGTTGTTGCAGGTGTTTTAGTTGTCGTATGTGTTTCAGTTGTTTTAGTTGTTTCAGTTGTTCTAGTTGTTTTAGTTGTTTTAGTTGTTATAGTTATTTTAGTTGTTGTAGGTGTTATATTTGTTTTAGGTGTTTTATGTGTTATAGGTGTTTTATTTGTATTAGTTGTTTTAGTTGTTTTAGTTGTTTTAGTTGGTTAGGTTTTTTAGTTGTTTTAGTTGTTTTAGTTGTTTTAGTTGTTATTGTCGTTTTAGTTGTTATAGTTGTTTTGTTTTTTTAATTGTTTTAGGTGTCACAGTTGTTCTAGTTGTTATAGTTGTTATAGGTGTTATAGTTGTTTGAGGTGTTTCAGTTGTTCTAGTGGTTTTAGTTGCTCTAGGTGTTTTAGTTGTTGCAGGTATTTTAGTTGTTTTGGTGTTATAGTTGTTGTATGTGTTTTAGGTGTTTTAGTTGTTTGTGTGTTTCAAGTTGCTTCAGGTGTTTTAGTTATTTTAGGTGTTATAGTTGATTTAGTTGTTTTAGGTGTCATGGTTGTTATAGTTGTTTTTGTTGTTATAGTTGTTATAGTAGTTTTAGTTGTTTTAGTTGTTTTAATTGTTATAGTTGTAGTAGGGTTTATAGTTGTTTATAGGTGTTTTAGTTGTTTAGGTGATCTAGTTGTTTAAATGTTTTAGTTGTATTAGGTGTTGTAGGTGTTTTAGTTGTTTCAGGTGTTGTAGTTGTTTAAGGTGTTCTAGTTATTTTAGTTGTTTTAGTATTTCTAGTTGTTTTAGTTGTTTTAGTTGTTTTAGTTGTTTTAGTTGTTATAGTTGTTTTAGTTGTTCCAGGTGTTATAGTTGTTTTAGGTGTTTAGGTGTTATAAGTGTTTAAGTTGTTTTAGTTGTTCTAGTTGTTTTAGTTGGTT
>SDVV010038893.1:0-10685 GCA_016164225.1 Gammarus roeselii | reverse complement strand
ATATATGTATATATCTTGGAGGAACGTTCAGACAGATCGATGAATGTTATTTCTCGGCTTTTATCGAGTCCTTCATCCTGAACTCTATGTCCTGTGACTGTTACCGATTATTTTTTTGGCAATTCCTTTGTAGGTGAAACATCTTACTCTTCTAACACGATCTATTCGGTCCAAACCTGATCACGTGGACTGCCTGTCCTATGCATACACATTCTAGCCCGTACTTATCTTCTCACGTGAGCACATTAAACCCTATTTATCTCCTCGCGTGACCGTCTATCTGTCTATCTATCTATCTATCTATCTATCTGCCTGCGTAAACATTCCAACCCTAGCTATCTTTTCACGTGAACATTCCAACTCGTAGCTACCTTCTCACGTGACTCTTCCAGTTCGTATATGGTACCTTCTCGCGGGATATCACGTGACCATTATGTCACATGATCATACCAGACCACCGGTGGCACGTGACCACCCGTGCCCGTACCAGCCTTCGATGCTAGCCCGACGGTCGTGTTATTCCATTACACAAACCAGCGGTTGCTCCCAACGGCTATTAAATGACAGCTTAATTAAATAATTGACTGTGTAAATAAAGGTGGCTTTTCCGGCTAAAACAGACCGCGCTGTGGAGAGCTGGGCGGGGAGACTTGGAAAGGGTGACTGCCATAGAGGCTGCAAAGGCTGGCACCAACTCCAGACTGAGCCGATTCTCTATAATAGTTTTATTCCGAATTTATTTTCAAGACTTTAGTATGTAATATTTATTTATCCTTTACCTTGCAAATCCCAATGCGATTTGTTATTGAATAGTGATCGTTTATTCCTGAATGGAATCGATTATGTAACGTTTGATATTTATTTGCCGTTTGATTCATTGCGTGTTTTTGAATCACAAAACATATCGGGACAGTTCGTTTCTTTGCTGTACCTATACGCACTTCTCTCATCTACCAGTAGCCGCCAAATGCGCCTGCACGTACCACACGGAAACAAACCAATAAACACCAGGAGCGGCACTCCAACACTCCCTCCACTTTAACCTTATATTGCCACACTCCCACACGAATTGCCTCGCGCCAGTGAATTGCCACGATGAGTAAAGGAAGCTGAAATTCCGCAGTTCTTGTTTACCACGCTCCCCTGCGAGTGCCGCAGTCCTTGTTTACCACGCTCCACTGCGAGTGCCGCAGTACTTGTTTACCCCGCTCCACTGCGAGTGCCGCAGTCCTTGTTTACCACGCTCCACTGCGAGTGCCGCAGTCCTTGTTTACCCCGCTCCACTGCGAGTGCCGCAGTCCTTGTTTACCACGCTACCCTGCGAGTGCCGCAGTCCTTGTTTACCTCGCTCTCCTGCGAGTGCCGCAGTCCTTGTTTACTACGCTCCCCTGCGAGTGCCGCAGTCCCTGTTTACCCCGCTCCACTGCGAGTGACGCAGTTCTTGTTTACCACGCTGTCCTGCAAGAGCCGCAGTCCTTGTTTACCCCGCTCTACTGCGAGTGCCGCAGTCCTAGTTTACCCCGCTCCACTGCGAGTGCCAGAGTCCTTGTTTACCACGCTGCCCTGCGAGAGCCGCAGTCCTTGTTTACCCCGCTCAACTGCGAGTGCCGCAGTCCTTGTTTACCCCGCTCCACTGCGAGTGCCGCGGTCCTTGTTTACCCCGCTCCACTGCGAGTGACGCAGTCCTTGTTTACCCCGCTCCACTGCGAGTGCCGCAGTCCTTGTTTACCACGCTACTCTGCGAGTGCCGCAGTCCTTGTTTACCGCGCTCCCCTGCGAGTGTCGCAAATTCTTTTCGATTCATGTTCTCCTCTGTCGTGTTTTATCCGACTTGTTGAGATCCCCATTACGGCATTCTCGTGTTCTCTGTTTAATACTTTCATTGTGTGACGTTTGGGTATCTTTTCGTGCATCTTCATTCATCTGTTGAACCTCTTCTTGGTCACGAAATCTTTTTGAAACATCGTTGTTTCCATGTTCACTCCTATTGTGTCGATTTACGTCGCTCAAAATATTTCTCGTTGCCTCTTAAACTGCAGAGCTTCATTTTTTACACTTTTTTCTAAATGTTGTCCTCTTTGCCATCTGCCATCTCATTTTATTCCACGTTCCGTGTTTATCCTTTTCGCCTTGTTGCCATAATTCTCATGCACTCTATTGCTCATTCCTTCCGTTTCTATCCTTTCTTCTCTATCATTTCATCTCTAGATTTAAAACGTTGTTTTAAATCCAGATTTAAATCACTTAAACAACAGAAAAATATTTATATCAAACTGTACATTTTTTGTATTTATTGCTTCATACCTCAGAATAAATTGCATGTATAGTTACTTTTTTATTGTATATATTCATGGGTTTTATCATCGTGAAAATATTGTACAGAGGTTTTGAACATACAAACATTTAATTCAATTACATAAATGGATGTGATAGATATAATTCAAGCAAAAATTGATATAAAGTTTTTTAAAATAAAACTCACATAATGGGTTGGAAATGAATTGAAATCGAATATAACAGATATTTAGAATTTTAGATATAAATTGATAAAATCAACATCCTCGATATCATTGCGCCTCAATCATTCGTCTCTTTCAGTCTCAGAACCGCGCCTCTAGAACTCACCTCCCAGAACTGCGCCGCTAGAACTCACCTCTCAGAACCGCGCCGCTAGAACTCACCTCTCAGAACTGCGCCGCCCAGAACTCACCTCCCAGAACTGCACTGCGCCGCTAAAACTCACCTCTCAGAACTGCGCCGTTCAGAACTTACCTCCCAGAACTGCGCTGCCCAGAACCGCGCCGCTAGAACTCACCTCTCAGAACTGCACCGCCCAGAACTCACCTCCCAGAACCGCGCCGCTAGAACTCACCTCTCAGAACTGCGCCTCCCAGAACCCACCTCTCAGAACTGCGCCGTCCAGAACTCACCTCTCAGAACTGCGCCGTCTAGAATTTACCTCCCAGAACTGCGCCGCCCAGAATTCACCTCTCAGAACTGCGCCGTTCAAAACTTTCCTCCCAGAACTGCGCCGCCCAGAACTAATCTCTCAGAACTGCGCCATCCAGAACTTACCTCCCATAACTGCGCCGCCTAGAATTCACCTCCCAGAACTGCGCCGACCAAAACTCAACCCCCAGAACTGTGCCGCCTAGAACTCACCTCCCAGAACTACGAAGCCTAAAACTCACCTCCCAGAACTGCACCGCCTAGAACTCATCTCCCAGAACAGTGCCAACTAGAACTCACCTCCCAGAACTTCACCATCTTGAACTCACCTCCCAGAACTGCACCGCCCAGAACTGACCTCCCAGAACTGCGCCGTCTAGAACTCACCTCCCAGAACTGCGCCGCCCAGAACTCATCTCTCATAACTGCGCCGCCCAAAACTCACCTCCTACAAATGCGCCGCCCAGAACTCCCCTCCCTCTGACCCGCGTTTTGTAGGTCAGAGATTTTTTTTGCATGCTGTGGGAAGACTGCTTTGTGACCTCCACACGAATAATGCCACGCTGTGTGGGACTGTTCTATCCCACGCTGTGTGGGACTGTTCTATCCCACGCTGTGTGGGTCTGTTCTATCCCACGCTGTGTGGGCCTGTTCTATCCCACGCTGTGTGGGCCTGTTCTATCCCACGTTGTGTGGGCCTGTTCTATCCCACGCTGTGTGGGCCTGTTCTTTATGTGCTATGCTGTTACAGCGATGGAGGTTCGATGTGTTCTGAATGTTTATTACTGCAGCTCTCCATAAATTTGGATTTCATCCTTTAGAAACAGGTTATAATGTTATAATTATTCGTCCTAATCATGTTATGTTAATTATATACGGAGTTTAAACCTTGTGTTACCAATGTACAATCTTTGATTTATTATTTAATTACTGAGTTTGAAAGCTATGTGGTAAATGTACAATCATTGATTTATTATTAGGCAAACGTTAGGCAATTGCGAACATCCAGCGACCCAAGCACTTAACCAGTTTCCTACCTCTAATGCAAACATTCGACCTCACAGTCCGCATTTATAGTCGGATGTTTTTTGTGCTATCGATTGCCTCATGGAGTGGGTTTGATCCAAGTAGTGGGTTTGACCCATGGAGTATGTTTGACCCATGGAGTGGGTTTGACCCATGGAGTGGGTTTGATCCATGAAGTGGGTTTGAACCATGGAGTGAATTTGACCCATGGAGTGGGTTTGACCCATGGAGTGGGTTTGACCCATGGAGTGGGTCGACCCATGTATTGGGTTGACCCGTGGAGTGAGTTCACTGTGCCATCGATTGACCCATGGAGTGGGTTTGACCCATAGATTGGGTTCACTGGGCTACTTAACAATAATAAAATCCTTTATTCACGTGATGCCGCGTGAAATTTTGGTATTTTAGAAAGTACAATTTAAATCTAGGAATACTCAATAAATCAAGGGTGCAATTTTATCGAAAAACGCATCTGGTTACACAGTGAGCTTGCTAGTTCTATGGAAAGGAAACTCAATAGGTCTACACATTGAATTTGCTAGTTCTATGGAACGGCAACTCAAATGGTTACACATTGTGTTTGCTAGTTATCTTACTCTACAGCTCTGCTCATTTCCCTGTTAAGGTCCGTTGCTAGTTGTTGACGGGCCCATGGCTAGTTGATCGTGCTAACATACATTTTCTGTAAGTGTATTTTCACGTGATATGATGGCATCGGACGTGTCCCTGACGTCTCCACGATCGACATGTCTCGGCAGGATGACATATATGTCTCGTCGGCTCGACATGTCTCGTCTTTCGTCATGTTTCGTAGGTCGGATATCTTTTTTTGCAGCGCTCACATGGTTCGTCGACCCTTTATGGCTCGTCGTCCCGTCATGTCTCGCCGGCCCGTCATGTCTCGTCGACCCTAACATGTCTCGTCGTCCCGTCATGTCTCGCCGGCCCGTCATGTCTCGTCGGACTGTCATGTCCCGTAGATGGCTCGACATGTCGACCCGACCTCTCTTGTTGGCCCGACATGTCCCGTCGACCTAACATGTCTCGTCGGCTCGACATGTCGACTCGACCACTCTTGTTGGCCTTACATGTCTCGTCGGCCCGACATGTTTCTTCGCACGACACGACATGGCGCACCGTCGACCCAACATTACGCTCCGTCCCGACATCGTCAGCAGATGTCACAGAAGGTCCTAACGACTGTCCAATGCCGTCAGAAAGTTTTCAGAGTTTGAACTCCAATCCTTCGATGTTATTGGCCTTTGCTGCCGGGATTGGCCTGGAGGATGAACGCGGGAAGGAGAGGGTCGGTAGCGAAGGACTGCTTGTGAGGGACGATGCAATTAGTATACTAAGGGAGGCCGATGTAGAGCGCGTTGGAAAATGAACGATGAAGGACATGTTGAGTGAAAAAAGAAGTAAGGGATAATATCAAGTTCATAAAGGAGTACAAATGAAGGGAAAAATAATGGGAATCGGGTAATGGGACAGCGGAAGGACGCTGGGAGCTGAAACTTGATGATTCGTTTCTACCAACTTCTCGTGATGCTTCCGGCTTTCCAACACCACAATTCTCCAGTGTATAACTCCACGCATCTGACGCTGTCTAACTCCACGTGTATATTTAATAGCTTGTACGCATACGTTTAAGTTGTGTTATACTTCACGTGGGATGCAGTCTTTAGAAGCGTTGGAAAGTTTTTATATAAGTGTATATAAATGTATGGTCCCTTATGTGTCACGTAGTCTTTATTTTTATATTTAGTTGTGTTACATTTTTTACAAACCCTTTGTTGAAAAAAAGTTTGCTAACACTAATTGTGATCGACAAACGTCTGGTGAGTGATGACGTCGTGCTAGTCCGTGAGTGATGACGTCGTGCTAGTCTTGTCGAAATCTATTTGTTGCAATTTCTATTCGTACATCATTCCGTGCACCCATCTTCTGCGCATCAATTAGCTGATGTAACTACTTTAAATTTGTATTTAATTTGACTCTGTTCTCCTTTCTATTCTAGAAGAATGTTGCCGTCCCACTCATCGAGGCTCCCACTTCTGGGGATCGCTCTCCTCCTTTCGATGTTTGGCTTTCGGACATCCTCCAGCGTCCCCCACTCTCTCGGACCTCACTCACAAGATCTTCCTCCTTCTGAACCCGAGGCCAAAGTTTACTTAGCATCAGAGCCTAAACCAGCTCTCAAACTCCCTCATCGTCAACCTGAGACTTCTTCGAAGCTCAGATCATCCCAAAGGGGAAAGACAAGATGGCCAAGAAGCGCTCTTGGGGATTACTTCAGGGACCACGGAGACCTGTACCCAGGGGAGCTGCTGGATGGTCCCCACAGCCTCCCTGTCACATTGGAGGGAAGGATGACCCAGTACGAGCAGAGTGTCCCCAATAAGCCTTCCAACGTTATCCTCAAGGACCCGTGAGTATTTCCACTGTTACGGCTACTCTCTCCCTTCAATTGCTTAGTGGACGATCTGGAACAAGTGATTTAAATCTGTGTATGCAATGCACTAAACAGAGAAATATTGTAACAACTTACAGTTAGTGTGATAGTTCTTATCGCATAGAATTTGACAATTTCATTTAACGGATGGCTAGAAACATTTTCGCTGTCGCTGTATCGATTTTTGCCCATTCAGCTACCTGTATTTTAAATATTTTGAGACTGTTCGAGTACAACACTGCTCAAATAAGTGCACACGTCAAAGGGCGCTGTCGTGTTTTGATGATCCATACAAAAATGGCTTAGACTTGCAATGCCGGCTTGCAAATTTGCGACAATAAATTTAGAGGTTTAATTAGTCGTTGAATTTTACTTCTGGTAACTTCATATTTTCCATCTTTCGAGATGACTATTGCTTCAAGGAGTAATGCATATTATGTTTGAGCTGGAGGTATCCCACTTATTCACTTTATATATCATTAGGCAAGTTATCTTGCCTACACTGATGTTATCCTCGTATGCAAGTTATTTGATCACATCTTAAGCAACTGGCTTCTTGTCCCTCATCCGCTCCTCATGATAGGTAAGATCGCCTTAATAGGTTGAGTGCATGATCTTCGGTGTATGAATTACTGTCATCCTCACGCTATTTGAACGCCCACTCTTGATGTGTTTACGCTCTCGGGTCCTAGTTGGATCTAAGACGCTACACTGCAGGGAAGCAAGAGCGATTATAGCTACAGGGACGGGGGCATGGAGTTAGAAGTTGAAGGTGGCCTGAAGTCTGTCAACCACAGACTGACGATATTGGACTCGTATAATTTTTGCCTGCAAAGAGATGTTCATGAGCAGTGCCGATAAAAGGTATAACTTATCAACAATGATTACCGCTTCTGCTCGGATTCTCGAACTTCCCACTTGTTACGATTTCAAATTACTGATACACCTGCTTACTGATATCCTCAAAAGTTTGAGTTTATTCCCCGTGCAACGTCGACCATCAGCTTTGAAGTACTGGTTTCCTCATATCCAATGCATTCGGAAATCCAATGGATGCATTCTTTCCACGATAACTGAGCAGATCTCTTTACGATAGCTTTCCACTTCTACCTTGCTCACTTTGAGATAGCATTCACCTTTTACCTTGCTCTTCGTCGGTATCTAAACATCTCAGCAAGAGTGTAGAACATTGCATCAGGCAGCTTCCAACGGCTTCGCTCACCTTGCGATGTTTTCCCCGAGGTCACGTGAACGTCGCATTACTGAAAAGTGTGGTCTCCGCTTCGCCGGAACCTGATACTAATTTGATACTGATGTGCTCTTAGAGGCTTTCAGGTCTCGCCGGAGATTATCACTGGACCATCTCGCTGGAAAAATGATCACACAAACTCACCGAGACTTGGCGCTAGCAAGACTTCGTCGGGAGTGCTCATGGTTTGGGAATTGTGTGATGAGGAAGTGGGATGACATGCCGGGAGTTCTGGATTAAGGAACGAGCTTCGTGAAACGACTTACTGCGAGTTCTGGGATAAGGGACGAGCCACGAGAGACGACTTGCTGGTAGTTGTGGGATGAGTAATTTGCTACGTAGGACGACTTAACGGAAGTTGTGAGATCAGGAACAAGCGACGAGAGACGACTTGTCGGAGTTGTGGGATACGGAACGAGCTTTGTGGGACAACTTGGCCGTGAGTTGCGGGATACGGAACGAGGAACGAGCTTCGTGGGACAACTTGCCGGGAGTTGTGGGATAAGGAACGAAGTACGATGAATTATCGGAAGTTATGGCTTCCTGGTTATCTTTTCACCTATTTGCTCATGGGTTTGTCGCAATTTGTTTCTTCAGTGGTCTTCTTTGAATTTGTGGCTGCTAGATTGAGTCTTGTTTGCACATGGTGGTTTCTGTGTCCTTCTTCGTACGTTGAGGCGTTCGCTTCTATACATGGCATCTTGTGGCTTCTATGGTCTTCTTTGCACTTAATGGCCTCTGTGGTTTTTGTCGTATTTATGGCACATTGTTTATACTGGAGCCTTTTTCGAAATTTGTGACTGCTCTGGTCTTCTTCGCATTCATGACTTCTAGGTCTTCTCACTTTGTGGCTTTTGGGGTTTCTTTACAATATGGGGCTTGTGGAATCTCCTTCCCACATTTTGGTTTTTGTGGTCTTCTTTGCACAAAGTGACTTATGCAGTTTTCTTCCCACTTTGTGGCTTCTTGAGTCTACGTGGCACTTAGTGACTTCCGAGTTATTTTTCGTACTTTATGGCTTCTAGGTTTTCTTCCCCCGTTACGATTTTTGAGGCGCTCTCCGCACTGAGTGGCGTATACATCGTGTCTTCTGTGCACTTTTCCTCTTGTGTTTTTTGTCAATGTTAAATAGCAGATTTGTTAACCCGTCCGAGCCTTTTTGGGACATCTGGCGCTATGGAATACTTAAGTGCTGTTGCAGGATTGCAGTTTGCAATTGGTAACATTGCTGGAGAAATCCTTGACATCCCCTAAACATAAACTTTCAGACGCAATGAAACGACCTTGAACGATATTAGAAGTTGCGGTATTGTCTGATATAAACGAAGTTATGATCATCTATAGAAAGTTCGGGGTAATTTTTCCTGATTTTGGGTGCTCGGTAACAGAAAACGAACTTAACTGCCTCAATTTGAAACTAGTTGTTTCTTACGCTCTTGAATAGTGGAATTGTGGGAAAGCAAAACAGTTTGAATGAGTTTAATACATTAACTCATTTTTTGGAAATGTTGTGGGCCTAGATTGCTTCAAGAAGGCGTAACCGTCTCCACGACCGGAACTGTGTCATGTTCTCTATTCAGTCTCTACTTTGCGTTCGAGGTACCTCGCGTTTTGGTGTTTTTCCCATTCATAATGACTACGAGTAAGTTATTTATTTCAGTACCATGCAGTCTGTGTTCTGAGTCTGCAGTAACTCTAGCTTGGTGGGGCATCACCATGTGCAATACACTCTGAACTGATATGCAAGATTTATGTTTCCAAAGAAATTGTAGCACGTCAGTGATGCTGCACTTTCGTATTTACATAAACCATCGAGTTATCCTTCCATTACGTCGAACTGTTCTTGCCTTAATTCTTTCAACCTAATATGATCACGTATTTTTCATTGGAAGAGGTCCTCCCTGATTTGGGGAGGATCTACTGACAAAGTTTCCGCTCTGTTGTTGATGTGGATGGTCCACTGTACACGACGTAGTTGGTCCAGCCTGCTTGTTGTGTAGTGGCTTGTCGCCCCACTCTTCTTGATGCCGTCGGTCGACTCTGCTCCTGCCACTCCCATCATCGTCACCGTAATGCAAGTCCTATCGAGTGCCTCGCTGGCCTGCATCCTGCGCTGGTCGTAGGCTCATCAGCGACCAAGATTACTGCGCCTAATTGGCCCTGGCCTTTGTATCAAGTAGGTCGTTCCATTTCAATTAGAAGGACGCGTGTCCGTGAGTTTAATGAGATATCCGGACTCGTCGGACGGGGATGGGAGGATTGATGGGGGGCACAGATCATGATTAAAGGATTGAAAGCTAAGTTGACGGTATTTGGAGGATTGATTGAGGGCGCTGGCGGTGATAGGAGGATTGATGGAGGCACACATGATGATTAAAAGACTAAAAGCGGCGGTGATGGGGGGCGTTGGTGGTGATGGGGGTCGTGAGCGATAGTCTAAGGGGGCGTTGGCGGTGATCGGAGGTTTGCTGGAAGACGTTGACAGTGATTGGGAACTGAAGTAGAGCGTTGGCGGTGATGCGAGGGTTGATGGTGGCGTTGCCGGCGGTGAGTGAATTGATAGGGGGCGCTAGCAGGGATGAGAGGATTGATGGTGGCGTTGCCGGTGATGAGTAGATTGATAGGAGGCGCTAGCAGTGATGCGAGGATTGAAGGAGGGCGATGACTGACGCGAGGAGTATTGATAAGAGTTGCTGGTCGTAATGGTAGGATTTATGTGGGTCTTTGTAGGTGATGTGACATTTTAGAGATGGGGCGCATAACTGCTTATCGCCGCTCACGGTGATGGAGACATTGGTCTTGGTGCATGGGTTGATGAAGGAGGCATCGTATGCGGTGGGAGGAGTGATGAAGGCCCACCGTGATGGGGACATTGGTCTTGGTGCATGGGTTGATGAAGGAGGCATCGTATGCGTGGGAGGAGTGATGAAGGCCCACCGTGATGGGGACATTGGTCTTGGTGCATGGGTTGATGAAGGAGGCATCGTATGCGGTGGGAGGAGTGATGAA
>SDVV010038892.1:0-10685 GCA_016164225.1 Gammarus roeselii | reverse complement strand
CATGGTTGCTCCACACCGCACAGGTGCATGGTTGCTCCACACCGCACAGGTGCATGGTTGCTCCACACCGCACAGGTGCATGGTTGCTCCACACCGCACAGGTGCATGGTTGCTCCACACCGCACAGGTGCATGGTTGCTCCGCACCGCACAGGTGCATGGTTGCTCCGCACCGCACAGGTGCATGGTTGCTCCGCACCGCACAGGTGCATGGTTGCTCCACAACGCACAGATGCATGGTTGCTCCACACCGCACAGGTGCATGGTTGCTCCACACCGCACGGGCGCATGGTTGCTCCGCACCGCACAGGTGCATGGTTGCTCCGCACCACACAGGTGCATGGTTGCCCCACACCGCACAGGTGGTTTGCCACACACAGCAGCCCTAAATAGACCCTCGCGCTAACGGCGCGCAAGGGCGTCTGCGCAGAGGAAGGTCGCACGAGACCGGAACAGACACTTCCGAGAGGAGAGGAAGGGGTGAAACAGGAGAAAATGTTGAGACGGGGGTTATGAAGGAGGCGGAGGAGGAGGTAGATGGGGGAGGAGGTAGCCTGGCCTTTCATGTTGCAATAGGATGGACAAAGGAACACGTTTGTTAACCGTATCACGTTAGTTAACAGTTATTTTGTTAGAGCCAGGGTGTTCACAGCCAGCTAATAACATATTCTGTTGACGGCATAGTATGTTAACAACGCTATTGTTAAGGGAGGCTCTTGATTTTTGTACGCTGAACTGTCCGAGCAATAGGTATATATTATAAGCAGGCTGTGAGGCGTCATGCAATCAGGTGATTGTGTCAAACAATGGATACTTTGCATGCATAGCGGTTCATTCCAAAAGGCAACACCTGGGACAAAATGCTAAGTACATCACCAATGGTCACGAGGGATTCTGGATTCCATACTTTAAATCCATGGTAACAATAACGAAAAAACCAGTTCTGCTGTGTTCCTGCTAGTTGGTACAAGAGCGATCGCATCAGAGGGGCTATAATGCGTCGCCAATGTTGGCAGAGAGACTCTCATATCAATGGCGGATTCATGCTTCGAGACATGAATGCCAGTTTCCAACTAAACACAACAAAAATATTTTGTAGCTTCTGTTCAGTACAAAACAAATGGAAATTCTTAACGGTAATATTCCAAGAACTTTTTATACTCTGAAGAGTACGTAATAATACGAGTCCCAAATCTAAACGAGAAGCTACACGCTTGTTTTGCAGGCCAGATTATACTTTGTCTACTAAAAATCTGTACAACACGGCTATTAAAATTTCTTGTTAGTATAGTATCGTGGTAGGTCTGGGACGGGTTGAAAAGTTCATGCTATAAATCCTAACAAAATATAATTTGCTGTACAACTAGCCAAGCCTAGATTTGGAGCCCACCATTCATGAGCTGCGGCTGCTGCAGGCTCCAACGGCGGTTGTTGCCACCTTTGGCAGCAAGAGTCCTTCCGCCATTGTTTCTTGGTAAAGAAGTACATCAGTCTCCCAGTGTTTGTCAGACGGTTTTAAGATGTGTTGACGTTGATACTATTAACCACATCATGTGGAAAACTGTTTCAAATGCAGGTATTTTGATAGGGAAAATGTACTCGGCAGCTGATATTCTGAACGGTTTAAACTGTAGTTTTGCCTGTTGTTTCTATTTATATTCTTTAACGAAGAGTCCTTCAATACTAGCTCTAGTACGTTCATTTTTCTAACAAAGAGTCCTTCAATACTAGCTCTAGTAAGTTAATTTTTCTAACAAAGAGTCCTTCAATACTAGCTCTAGTAAGTTAATTTTTCTAACAAAGAGTCCTTCAATACTAGCTCTAGTAAGTTAATTTTTCTAACAAAGAGTCCTTCAATACTAGCTCTAGTAAGTTAATTTTTCTAACAAAGAGTCCTTCAATACTAGCTCTAGTAAGTTAATTTTTCTAACAAAGAGTCCTTCAATACTAGCTCTAGTAAGTTAATTTTTCTAACAAAGAGTCCTTCAATACTAGCTCTAGTAAGTTAATTTTTCTAACAAAGAGTCCTTCAATACTAGCTCTAGTAAGTTAATTTTTCTAACAAAGAGTCCTTCAATACTAGCTCTAGTAAGTTAATTTTTCTAACAAAGAGTCCTTCAATACTAGCTCTAGTAAGTTAATTTTTCCAACAAAGAGTCCTTGAATACTAGCTCTAGTAAGTCCATTTAGGTAATTGAAGCTTTCTATAAGCTGACCTTCAAGTCGCCTTTCAAGTAATCAGTTCACCAATTCTTCCATGTATGTCTTTCTAAGTTCCAGAATCCTTTTTGTTGCTTGCTACTGAACACGTTCCATCTTGTTAAAATTCCCTCATAGGTGAGGCGAGCAGAACTGTACTGCAAATACTATTTGGAGCCAGACGAATGAAGTGTGTAACAAAAGCACGATGGTCCTGACGATGTGGATTTTTTTTGGCTATATAGTCAAGGGCTCTATTGCCAGTTTTGTAACTGGCTATCCCAGATGATGGAATGAATGTCTCATCAGCTGTGATAATTACAGTCCTCATAGAGCTGTTAAAAAATTGTCAGTGGGCTGCTTATGGTTTCAGAGGGGTTCTGTTACATTCCTGGGTGCGGATAATCTGGCCCTGTAGATTCGTAAGGGTTTAATCTGCGGAGTTGTTCATCTAAAAGGAAGTGAATATTTCTAAGCTGTTGCACATCTACATGCAAGTCGACTTCTGCAATATTATTCATATATTTATCTGTGAAAACGCTTCCAGATATATTCGTGGAGTATGAAAGACATGTCTGCATCAGATAAAGTTAGATCACCTGCACCATTCCGTAAAGGGCTAGTGCTGTCACGGACAACATGTCTCAATTTGCATATGCATGAGACCCTTATGGATTGTGTTTAGTCACTCTAGTAACATTTTTCAGTCTTTCTCTTGGCGCTTCTGACCACACTCTTCACTCTCCTCCTAGCCCGCTCATGCGCTACTTCCGATTCTGGTGTTTGATTTATTTTGTGGTCATGAGGAGACAATATCTGTTGGCAAGTAATTACTTCTTGAACTTCAGTACTCAGCCACAAGGGATTTCTGCTTTTATTCCCGAGATGTATAGCTTGCTTGCTTACATCTTATCTCTAGAATACACAGAGCATCCATTTGCGGTCCTGCCATCGAATTTCAGTACCTGAAGTACGACGCGTTGCCGTCTATCCGTGAACAAGTCCTTCATATCCACTTTATTAGCCCGCGTAGAACTCCGATGCTGTCAAACTAAGCGTGTGTTATCATAAGCTCTTCATAAATCAGGGTATATTATATTGATTGGAGATTTTGTGTCATAAAATTCAATTATTTTCATGACTAAAACCTGAAGATTTGTCAAGAAGGAACGATTGTGTCTGAAGCCATGCTACGTCTCTTATCAACATGTTTGTTTCTTAGAAATATGTTATTGCATCCTTGATCAAACTCTACATCCATCAGCCGATGACCGAGATGAGACAAATTAGTCGGTAATTGCAGAGATATGTTTCGTCCCATTTTCAACAGAATTGAGTAACGTTGGCCATTTTCAACTGAAGAAATTTTGTTACACCAAAAGCCTTCTATGATGCACATTTAGTAGCTTTAATAGCATTGCGCAACAATTTAGTTCAATAGCAAGCAGTGGATACAACTTCGCCTAATCTGTTCAGTAAACATTGTAGAGCAGATTAGCTAGATAGGTAGTGAGAAATCTCATCTGAGGCAATTATCATTAGTGGTGTGTCAACTGCTTGCGATTGAGTGTACACACGTGAAGACATCATTCGATGGTTATCATTACCTGATATCTCTTCGTCTTACGCACGCAGGATTACTCTTTCCGTTCATTGCTTGCTGTAGATGTGGCAAATTGAAACGCCTCAAGGGTGTTACTGTAACACGATCAAGGCACAGTTAAAAGTTCGAAGAATCACATAACTTCAACGTGCATCTTGCCCGAAACTGATAATTATCTTGGAAACTATCAAATTAAGCCAGTATTTGATAGGTGTTTCGTTGTACCACGCCTCTTCAGAGCTTCAACGCAACAGTTACAGTAGTGGGTGAGCAGACCAGTTTGCACATGGGCGCACAATGGTCATCTTAATTAGGTACGATTGCATCAATGCGGTACAATTACGATTGCCTCAACAAGGTACAGTTGCAATAACATCAACAAGGTACAGATACGATTGGATCAACATTGTATATTTACGATTGCATCAACAAAGTACAATTACGAATGCATCAACAAGGTACAGTTACGATTGCATCAACAAGGTACATTTACGATTGCATCAACAAGGTACATTTACGATTGCATCAACAAGGTACAGTTACGATTGCATCAGCGAGGTACCGTTACGATTGCTTTAACAAGGTACAGTTACGATTGCCTCAACAACGTACAGTTACGAACGCACCAACAAGGTACAGTTACGATTGCATCATCAAGGTACAGTTACAGTTGCATCAACAAGGTACAGTTACGACTGCATCAGCAAGGTACAATTACGATTGCACCAACAAGGTACTGTTACGATTGCATCAACAAGGTACAGTTACGATTGCATCAACAAAGTATAGTTACGATTGCATCAGCAAAGTACAGTTACGATTGCATCAACAAAGTATAGTTACGATTGCATCAACAAAGAACAGTTACGATTGCATCAACAAAGTACAGTTACGATTGCATCAACAAAGTACAGTTACGATTGCATGAACAGAGTACAGTTACGATTGCATCAACAAAGTACAGTTACGATTGCATCAACAAGGTACAGTTACGATTACATCAACAAGGTACAGTTACGATTGCATCAACAAGGTACAGTTCCGAATGCGTCAACAAGGTACAGTTAAGATTGCGTCAACAAGGTACAGTTACGATTGCATCAACAAGTACAGTTACGATTGGATCAACGAGGTACATGCAATTGCATCAACATGGCACAGTTACGACTGCATCAACATGGTACAATTACGATTGCATCAACAATTAGTCGTTTGTATTGCAGCAGCAAGGTGCGCACGTACAGCGTCGCTGAGCAGTGCTGTATCGATTTCAAGCATCTCTCGCTGATCGCAGATACGCAACTACATTCTTTCGCTGTGTTCGAAGATACAACAACTGCATTTCTAGCTTTGTTCGTAGATACAGAAATTTCACCTTTCGCTATGTTCGTAGATACAGCAACTGCATCTATCGCTGTGTTCGCAGATACAGCAACTTCATCGCTGGCTGTGTTCTTTGATACAGCAACAGCATCTCTCGCTGTGTTCGTTGATAAGTAGATACCAACCGCATATATCGCTGTGTTCGTAGATACAGCCACTACATCTCTCGCTGTGTTCGTAAATACAGCAGCTGTTCTCCAAAACAGAAGGTATGCAGTTTGTTACCTTGCACACAGAACTGTTGAAGGCAATCGAGAAGGTCCTTGGCATCCAGCTGCAGTTACCGCTGCTCCACTGCCGCCGGCGACTGCTACTGTTCTAAGCGGCTTAGCTACTGCGGGTGCTTCTTGTGTTTCTAACATCTGCCCCTCCCCCCCTCTTCAAACCGGTTACGCCCCCTCCCCCAATCCCGTTAGGTGACCATCAGCTGATTGAAAAGAGAAATTACTGGCTTGGGCAGGATGGTGCAGCTAGCTGGTCCGCCGTTACAAGTGGCTGGCCTGCTGATACAGATGGCAGGCATTTCGATTAAGGTTCCAGGGCTGTAGATTCAGGAGGTAAGCCTGGCAATCAGAGAGCAGGTCTAAAGATACAGTAGGTGGACCTGCCGATACAGATTGCTGATTGTCCGATCCAGAGGGCTGGCCTAACGATAGAGATGGCCGGCCAGTCCGTACAGATTGCTAGCTTGCCAATACACACAGCTGGCCTGACGGTAGAGTTGGCCGGCCTGACGGTAGAGTTGGCCGGCCTGCCGTTACAGTTGGCTGGTATGCCGATACGGCTGCCTGGCCTGCCCGTACAGTAGGCAGGCCTGCAGAACAGTTCGATGGCATGTATATGCAGTTGGTTGACTTGTAGATGCCGCTGGCTGGCTAGTCGATGCAGTAGGTTGGTGTGCCGGACAGCTGGGTGGCCTCGTGATATAGTTAGCAGGCCAGCCGACGCAGATAATGGCTTGCCGATACAGATGAAATGCGTACCGACACAGATGACAGGCCTAAAAATATAATTGGCTGGCCAGTTGATTCAGATGGCTGGGCTGGCGATACAGATGGCTGGTCAGATATTGTGGAAGGCTGGCCTGGCTATACACATGGCTGATCTGCTAACAAAATGGCTGGCCTGCCGCTACAGATGACTGGCATGCCGATACACACGGCTGACCTGCCGATACACATGGCTGATCTGCTAACAAAATGGCTGGACTGCCGCTACAGATGACTGGCATGCCGATACAGGTGTTTGGAAAACCGACAGCTAGAGCTGCCTCAGTTCCGGGACTCATCAGACAGTTTTGAAGTGTTCCAATAATAAGAGGCAAGGAGCATGCGCATAAACGTCAGCCAGTAAGCACGAGGCTACCAGCTAGAAAAGTGGGCTATAGCCACTTGAAAACCTGCAGACAAATATATGATAAAAGAATTACTTTCGATTCTAATGTCGGAGTCGCTGTTACTGCTCTTGTTGTCGCTGTTGCACTTCCGGCCATGCAAGAGATTTGTTAATGCATTGTTGTAAAGAAGGGGGGGGGGGGGTCGGAGATGAGCTCCTTAAGTTGCGGTGAAGCAACTGCGAGGGCCAATGGCCTCAAATGGTCCACTAATGGCAGCAGCGTACAAGTGATGGAGCTAAGACACCTTTAGTTTGAAAGAGTCTGTGTTTAACACCATTAGAAAGTGACTATTACGACGGTGATCTGAGAGCAGTCGTCTTGCGAGGACTTTCTTTTCAGTGTTCATTTAATCAAGAACGTGTTGTAGCTGATTAATTGAAACACATATTTAAATCACTGAATTACCGTTGTCTATGTTTCCACGAGAGAGTATAGTTAAATATTGTCATCCACGGCAATGCTTAAATCGAAACAAAAACTTCAAAATGCATCGACGTATCAATAATAGAAGAAATACCATTCAGTCGTAGCAAGTTATCCATTGTTGTGTGGCAATGCTACACAGTCGAGAAATCATAAGGCGGGTTATCGTCGGCCAGATGTAATGTAGACCGAATATGATGAACATTCCATGAATCTGCCCAAAGATAAGTGCTTGAATACACACACATTAGTAGATGAGAAGACCGGTAAACGCAATTCGAGGCAGTTTTATAGGCGGGTGTATGAATGGGCGACCTTGGGGCGACCATGAATGGTGGGTAGGGGGCAGGAGTCAGGTGCGCGGGACCGGATGTGGGCGGAGTCACTAAAAAGGGAGGTGGGCGACGCGAAGAGGTGGAAGGGGAGCGGGGGGCTTTCGGCCCCACGTTCTCGAATATTCATTGGGAAGGTTTATGTTTTGAACATTTTAGTATATAATAATGATTTTTGTTCATTGTATTTATATACGTCAATTCTTTTTAAGATAACTGTTATGGGGTATTATTGGTTCCTTTCAGTTTTTCATTTTATATTTATTCGTTTCTGGTGGGAATATTGTTATAAAACATTTCTGGAGGGGTGGGGGTGTAGGGATCCCTTGGCCAAAAAATTGGATGCGCTCCTGGAAAATTAAGTGAGATTGCTCATACCTGTTATTTGAATTGTATATTTTCCCTGATTGATTTGCCATTTACTAGGTTTTGAGTCTGTTTCAATATATATTTATGTCTGGATTATATTTCTATATATTTCTCTGTACAAATATGATTGTATTCATATCTAGTTGGGGTTTAATTGACTCATTCGGATGTTGGTTGATAGATTCTTCTCGGTTGGATAGGGATATTTTGTGTGTCATGTTCGTTTATTATTATATTTATGGTATATATTGTTTATAGGAATAGTGAGGTAGGCATGTTTTATAACTAGATTGGCAGCCTTAGTTTGCGTTCGGCCCTGCTTGGTACCAGCCTAATATTGAATTTAGGCACTGTTCTTTTTATTTTTCAGTCGTTTATTTCATATGTATATAATATCTATCGGAATAGTATGGTTTATTAGTCTGGTAGATGGCGAGTTGATGTTTGTATTTTGGGTTGATGCAGCAGTTTCGTTACGAGAATCTTTCTACCCCATAACGCATTATCCAGGTTTGAATCATATATATCGGTGTAGCTGCTCGAGTAGCTGAACGATACGGATTCATTGTATGTTATTATTTTGTGTTATGTATACTTACTTATGATCGATTGATCTGTGTCGAATTTGTATTGTTTCGAAATTTTGATTAGTTTTCTCATGCAGTTATAGGATTTTTTAGGATATTTTAGGTTTGCATCTTCCATGTAGCACAATCTTTCAGCCATAATTGGTCGGTTATTCCATCATTGTGGTATTTTTTATGTATATATATATATATATATATATATGACATTCTGTTTCGATTAAGCTGTGGTTACTTTAGTTAGAGTAGATTTGTTTTAACCCTGTTTTGGACTAAGTTGAAAAATAATTTAATCAGATTTGTATATACTATAACGTGTTCGTGAAGAAGTATTCCTCATCACTTGCCATATTTTTCAGTTATGTAAATCAGTCACATGTATTGGCAACTTATTCACGTTAGTTGTTTGGTTAGCAACATGCTAGTTTTTTTCTCCTACACCATGGTTTTCAATGTATGTTTTAGGTATGGTAGAGATTTGATCTTCTTGCTTCATTATAACTCAAGCGTTTTAGTATATTTCCTCCTGTTTTGTATGTTCTCTGTAGAGTTTTCATTTTCAATGCTAGGTATTGGGTATTTTATACAATTGTAAAAATATTAGGATATATTATGTTTGTATCTGCAATGTTGAACATTATTTCAGGTATAATTTAGTTACATCCTGGTACAATGTTTGACGTGACTATTATAGATATAGAAGATTCGTTTTGTTACAAAATTGGCCTTGTTGTTAGCTTGCTGTAAGTTTATTGTAGGACCATACTTAAATATTTAAGAGAAGTTAGAGGGCTCCCACAGGCAAAAGCTCGTTGTGTATATGCCTATGTGTATAAGTAGACCGATTTACTATGATGGATGCCCTTGGTAAATTACAGTTTTTAATGTGAATTAGAGCAGAGTTAAGAATTAAGCAGTTCTTTTATTATCGTTGTATGATTTTTTCCACGATAATCATAGGAATGTATGTTTGAGAGGTGTAAATCCGTACTGCATCTATGTGGAATTTCGTTATCGAACCCTATCAAGTGTGTACTTTAAAGTTTTAAAAGACGATTTACTGGATGAATGGGTTCTGGTGTAGAGGCGGCATAAACTCTTCGATGGTCGTATAGAGTTCGTTCAAGTTCAACGTGAATTTGTAAGTTTATGTGGATGTTGGTCTTATTTTCCATGGGTTTGTTGGAGAGGTTACCTGACAAGCTGCTGATCGTTGTAGTGATTTACTTAGGTCGTCAGTGAACATGAGCCCAGCTTTTTATGACCACACTCTTTGAGACTCATGTCAGTCCCGTTCTTAACCGCTGAACCTGTGCATTAATTCTTGGTTATGTAAAGAAGGTAACTTTGCTCGACGTTGTTCAGAGATGATGGACTAAACAGATGCGTGGTATGTCTGAGGCATTGTACCATGATTGTGTGTTACCTCTAAATTTGTTATATATCAGTGGTAAATTGCTGAGAAGTGACCTAATAGAGCATTGTTGAGTTTGTTGTTATGACACAGTGGGCTTAGATTTTGTCCTACTAGAGGCATAGCATTAGTTAGTCTAGGCATTTGTTATAGATTTCAACGGATACCGTAGTATTATTACTTTAATAAGCATGAACTCAGTGTTCGTTTTAAATGTTAGATATCTATTATCGATCGAGATTTCTTGCTTGCTTGTTATGTTACTAGTATATGATCTTAGTCATGAACCAGATCTCGTATGATATTGGAGTATGATTTATCATCTGGGAGTGGTACGATACAACGTACATAATAGTTAATCCCTGTCGGTTAGGGTAGAGTAGAGAATCTTATTTAGCTATTTTATAGTTGTTGTTGTTTGTTTTCATTGGTTATCATAGGAATATATCTGTATTAGGTATAAATTCGACTGATTTCATGGAATGGTGGGTATAAAATACGCTCAATTTGATGTAATGGTCCAAAATTAGGCGTGTTTCACCTCTCGACAATGGATTTGGGTCCGGTTCCATGTCATCTTGGAGAACTAATCTACCGGATTTGTGTAGAGTTGTTTTAAAATTCTTCATCAAGTTAATGTACATCTCAATTATGTTATCCGCTCGCATGTCTCTACTAGATGTTTATTCCCGCATGTCTCATTTCATAAATGTTCGTGATCCGTTTGCAGTTTATACACTTAGAAGTCATTGATTAATTCAGGCTTTGATATGAGATTGCATTCCAATTCAGAATATCTGACTTATTCGAGCATTCACCAGATCCACTGTAGCATTTTCACTACAGGTTTGTAATAACAGCCGTAAACCCAACCTAATCTAACCGTGGATTTTTCCTCACCGTTTTCATACTTATGTCATGTATTTCTTCATTGATTAAAGCTTTATACATATCAAATCTATCCACTTGACTCTGTAGTTTTT
>SDVV010038891.1:0-10685 GCA_016164225.1 Gammarus roeselii | reverse complement strand
AATTTGAAAGATTGCATTCATTCAATTGTCAATGTTAAATTTGATTGGCAACAAAACGCTCTATGATTTATGACTATTATTGGTGGCAATATTTGCTAGACTCGCCTACCTACGCCGAATGCGCTGAATCTAACAAAAAATTAAAGTAACGAAATAAAACGCATATGAAAACACAAAATACTAAAATGAGCTACATTACCATTTTCAAAGATTCGAATCCATGTTTTTTTAAGCCTCATGTATAAAGCACTTCTAACGAGTTTCTTAGCTACGTTATTATGCAAAACACCACAAACTAGCAGCTACAAATGGTAACTTTGATGCAAACAACGTAATGCTCACAGTGAGCCCTCTCCTGGATCGGTAACAGCTTTAAAATTTCCTATTTAAAAACTTCAGTATTCCGAACTAATCCGAATAAAAGCCCCGAGAGTGTTGAATCGGACCAAGAAAAATATGACGTTTCATCAATATTGTTTGGAGGATACTAATAAATTGATGAGCGTTTGTGAGTGTGGCTCCCTTGTATGTTCCGAGCCTAGACTTGAGATGGGGTGGGGCGCTCTGGGGGTCTAGGGATGTTCAGGTATACATCTAATTGCCAACTAATGGCCCGTTGTCTGCAAGTTCATCTTCAGCATCTGCTTCGTGTAAGCCCAATCCTGTTCAGGAACCGTCTCAAATCGGTGAAAAGGGTGAGAGAACGCAAGGTTAGTGCCCCGCCATCCAAGGTCCCGGGGCGGGCGCCGCCCAGTTGTGTGATGTGGCTTGGAAGTGGTGACCTGTGTTCCGACACGGCTCTACGCTTGTCAAACCCAATTGAACCCAGAGAACACCCAGGATTAGGATGGTTATTTTAAATTAGGGTGAAAAAGCCAGTAGGGTGCCAGCGAGAGAGCGACATGCCCGCTGTGCTCAGTTTTATTCTATAGCCCAGGTAGGAGCCTGGTCCCAGAGGTGAAACCCGGGTTGGCGTGCTCAGAGTTGATGTTGGTTTGGCGGGCTCTATGACCTTGCCTCTTGAACAGCAAGAGTGGGCATTTGCCAATCGCTTACACGTTAGTTGATGTAATTATGAACACAAACCTCATCGGAGGTAACAGTATTTTATCGGGTTTCACTTTACAGTCGCAGGCTTCCAGGTGCTCGCTTGACGGTATGCGATTACAAAGTATGAAGATTTTATTTCTTTCTTTAGTAAGTCAGCTAAAATCATCACTGAAGAAAGCTTACTGGTTGGGGGTATGACAGGGCAAGTCATAAATGGGGCCTTTGAGCTTAACCAGGGCTATTTCCCCCTCCCCCCACCCTCTCACAAATGGCCCCTCAGGATGACATCAGGCCATTTTCGCTGTAAAACACTGGACAGAGGCGTTTCGTCTTATGTTATCATAGGTAACACATGAGCGGTATCACGCTCACCTGGTTAATTTTCACGTCCACATCGGCGACACAAACACTGATTGGGCAAACGATTTCCCGCCAGTTGCTGAACAGGTCAGTCAAAACATAAACCCACGATGCCGATTACAGCGTTATACGAAACTCAAATACGTAACCTGTACATACTAACAGGTCTAAAATTACACATTTGCACCGAATTTGTTTTTTAATTCATTCAGTCGTGATGAAACAGTTAATTGATCACGGAAAATATGCACATTAGTGTTGATTAGCCTGTGATTTTTAGCGTCACGAAAATGAGCTCATTCGAGGCGCCGATGAACATTGCCATGTTACCTATTCAACCCCGGATGAGTTTATCATTAGGCGACATGTTATTGAAGAGTTGAATGACACGTAAACCTGAAGGACAAAAGCCTTTGACGAAAACGTTTGGAAAGGAAGGACCTGCCAATAACAAGTCAAGAGGAATGTGCGTCTGCAGAAGTGCTCTAACCAGCCAGATGAAGAGAGTGAAGATAATGTATGAGTAGGGGGTAGAAAAACACTGACGAATAGAGAGGAATCCAGCGCAGGACTCAGCAGCTATATAATGAAGTCTGATTATGATAGCAGAACAAACGTTCAAGTTGCCACAGTTTATGGCTTAGCGGGAAATTGTTAACCATAGTTCGCAGTCCTTTCAAGTTTAAGCGGCTGGTAGCTCTGCAGGAGATGAGGAGTTTTCCATGACAGCGTGTTTTAGAGTCATCTTTGCGAGAAATTTTTGTTCGTTTTTAATTTCCTCTGATGATGAAATGAGGGAAATCAGGGTGGTGAGGCTACGTGTGGGATTAAAATAAACTGGTCAACAATCTGAGCCTAAATAAACAAATTAAGCCATACGAATGCATGATAAGTCTGGGTCAGAGCATTGCATGTAATGTGGTCACTGTTCTGCTTCTTGAATGTTTACTTCCTGGTTAAAACGGGTAAAATTTGGAGATATATCTCAGATGCCTAGCGCTACTTGGAGGTATATTGGAGAGTATAGAAGAGTAACAGGTGTGATTTAGAGGATTTGTATGCCTCCCCACGCAAGAATAGCCTCATTAAGATTTAAGAGCTATTGTTGAGCATAATGTTGCATTTTATTACACCAGACTGCGGCCACCTGACGCATACACACATTTCAATCACAGTTGTGTCAGTATGACACAAAAATTTGGGTAAGAAAGACTAATCCGCACTCAGGAATAGAGTTAAACCTTGGACGTAATTTGTAAACTCATCTTATATTGGGAGTGAGAATTGAAGTTCACCTCTCTATCGTTTTTGAACTTTTTTCTTTGTCTTGACTTCTTAGAGTCTTGTTCTTGACGAGTTGGTCACGCCACTAGCCAAAAAATGTCGGGACTTGTAGCTACAAAAATACATAGGATTAGGAAGCCTTTAATTTATTTAGGTCCTTCGTCGCCACCCTTGTAACACTGTTTTTCACTGGGGCATCAGTACGTATGGCGGGCAAGGCATGAACAGAAGCTTACCACGGCATCATAGAACCATCAGAGTTCTCCAGGCTTAGCCACCGACTACATTTTTGAATCTCCGGCAGAACACGGGAAATATAAGATGAATAAAAAAATTGTATTTCACAATAAAATATAATATCTGAGAGCGGCTTTACTTAGATACCCGTTGAACAGCTGTAGCTCGCTGCACAACTCAAACAAGCTTGCAGAGTTAGCCGCCAAACTTCATTTACAAAGGTAGCCCAGACTGTGAGGTGGATCACCAAGCGCTCCTGTCACCCGAACAGACTCGAAGAATTGTTAAACACAGGAACATCTACAATAATTTAATGTTAAACACACAACGTGAAAATATTCTTTGAGGTATCAAGTGAGTTCAGACCCTAGTCTGGAACTGACCGTCGGACAAACATCTTACCAGCGCAGCACATGTGCTTTATTACTACTTCAATCTTTCTTAATGATCAGCAACTACTGATACTAGCATAAGATTTGCACTGACACACCAAATTCTTGAACTTAGCATTAGTGAGCTGACTTTTGGGTCAAACTCTTACAGGAACTGAAGGTAAATAAGAGAGCTACTTAAGAAAAGTACCTAATGAGCAAATAACTACCTTATTGTGGTTTAGTTTGTGGAGATTATGCTGTTTCTCTCTTAATATAAGTGCTGCAGGTTTTCAGTGAACAATTGGTACAGAAGGTGGCAGTTTCCTTTGTTTTCAGTTGTTATCAACTGCAGTGCAATCCCATGTTTGGTAGGCCACTTTTTATCCTACTCAGTTATCAATTGTCCCGGGAATGAGAATACTGTTTCTACTATCAAATGACACGGGAATGATTAGACGAATTCCTACTCTGAAAGTGGAAGAAAATTATGTAATGTAACCAACAAACACTGATTGACTAAGTCCTACTTGAATAAATTATTTCATTACTTCAAAAGCACACACACTTGCTCCCATCCAGCAAAACAACGTCGGTACAATGGTTCTGCCTTAACCCGCTACTGTGGTGTGTTCATTATCTACTATTGGTTACAAAGATGGAGGCTTTATTTTATATTTCGCATTTTGTTTACGACATCCCTGTACCGAGATCGTATGTATTGTAGTATGGATTTACACATTTTCATCTCTTCCAGACGTTTGGCTGTAAACATACAACCATAAAAACTTACATAACTACATACAATTTGGTTTAAATGGAGTTTAAATATAACGTAAAATTAAAAATATGGTCACTATCTATGTAACCGATAGTGCCTGATGGATGACTTCGGCTAAAGAATTTGTAATTATATGTCATGTTTGAGAATGTCACATGGCTTTGTGTAACTCTCTACGTTGATTTATATAATACTTCTAACACTAAATTTACATGTTTCATAGTATTTACAATAAATGATTACATATACATAGAGGAATGTACAAATTGTTCAAACTTAGAATGACTGTGAATGAACAGTCCTCTACAACACACCATGAATCGCTCATATTTCCTTATCATCGTTCTTGGTAGGTACAACAATTGCATAGCTCTTGCTGTCCGGTAGTTGCTCGCACGGATCACCGTGTTTAGGGATAACTTTGAATGTAAAGGGAATGTAGACTCCTAGACAATCTAACACTCGCGGGGCTTGAAAGATTGATTGGAACCTTGAGAATAAGGGAATCCTGACAGACTCTATGCTGAGCTTGATGCCCTTCCTACAAATATTCCAGATGGGCTTCTACGAGTGAATGATGGTGTCGATAGCGTAGGACTGAAGGATTCAATCTGAACGACTGCACGGGCAGTGTTTTTTAATTTGCAGGAGGGCGTGTTTTTGTTACTGTAAAATCGAGCAATTACAGCGTTCCAGGGGGCAATGAACGAGCAAGGGAACTGAATCACGCTGTACGGGACTACGTGGTCGATAGGAATATTGCCGGAAGTCCGGGAGGAGGTCAGCTAGCGATAGCAATGCAGATAGCAAACCAGCTTTCGTAGCAAACTCGCGTTCTTGCGATAGAACGAGCAGCAGTTGCGTGCCCAGACGTTTTTAACTAAGCTGAGAAAAGGTAAATGTAAAGATTTCTTAAATAAATACGTTGAACAAATGCTGGAAAGGATCACTGTCACTTGCGGGGCAGGCGTAACTGGGAAGTCAAACAATACAAATGGTTGCAGGAGCACTTTCAGGATATTGTGAATTCTATTACAAAGAAGAGAATAGAGCCTGGGTGTAAAACACGATTTACAGTGTACCTGCTGTTAAGGTAATGATACAGGGCCTCAAAATAACAATACCATTGGTAATGACAACATACTTGCTGGAGAACTTAAGAATGCCTCCCACAGTTTGATTGCAGTACCTGCTCAGCGCCTTGCTGACTGAATACATGTCGAGGAGGTACCAAGAGAGGTAATGCATGTAATGGGGATTCCTCTTCTAAAATGCAAAACAAAGGACCTTTCTGACATAAATAACCGTCGCCTCATCTCTATTGCCACCTCAAAATCTAAGGTTCATGAGCAGGTTATTCCTGCCAGATTGCAAACATTTATGTCTACCTCGAACTGACAGTTTTGATTCAAGGAGGCCATGCAACTGAAGTGGCGTTATTCGCCTTGAAAAAAGTATTTAGGATACAGATGTAGGAATTCGCTTGTCTTCTGGTGTTTTTTCGACGCAAAGAAGGCTTTTGATTCAGTAAATCATTGTACTTTGCTCAGAAAGCTCATTGAGATGCAATCCTCTATTCATATTGTGCAGTGGCTTGTATTTTAGTACAGGGAACATGAATTTTTCTTCCGGTTGGGTTGTTCGAAATCGGCTACTTATCATTTTATTAACGAATATAGGCAAGAGTTATTACTGATGAGTTGAATTACCTTCTAAGTAGAGAAAGCCGTTGTTTTCATGCCGCCGATTGATGTATTACCAATCTTAGGTGTGCAGATGATATGGTCTTGCCGGCACCGGCTCTCTCCGCACTGCAAAAGCTTCTTGATATGTGTAGCAATTTTACTGCATCTCGTGATGTTATGTATAACACTGCTAAAACTGTATGTATGCTAATTAGACCGATTGAAATTAGTCTGAGCGGTGTTGTGCTTGATTATGTAGATGACCTTCAAGATATTGGGCATTTCATCACAGCAGATTACAATAATGGCAATGACGTTGCAAAACAAAAACGGGCAAAATGCAGTTGATAACATGTTGAAACCGAATTTTTTGTTTGCCCAAGGAGAGCTAATTTCCAGCTCTTCAAATCATATCGCACCCGACATATTGCAACACACTTAATAATTATTACCAATATAACTGTGGAAAAGGATACAGGTCCTACGCTCGACGTCGGCGAGCAGGGAGGGTATGGGGCGATATCAAAACGTGAACTGTGGTGCCTGTTGAGGTTAGGTAGGTTACGGCAAATAATAGGCACAGCAGAGTGTAGAAAGTTTAATGAGGGGCCAAACAACAGAAGTAAGGAGAAAGCAGAGCAGCGCATCAGCATAACCTCTCTCCACTAAGGTCTGGAGAAGACTAGCAAAAACACACACCGTTAATTAACACACAGCGTAACTTGGAAAGTTCAAGAATATCAGGAATATTCTACACACACAATAAACTGCTATTAAACATATTTATTACGGCACAAATATGTCGTTGGTTAACAGGACAATTTTAAACACTCATTCATGGTGAACACAAATAATTTCAACAGTGCCTATCCTGGTGCTGTTTGATACCGTGGGATAGGTTCTTCACGCCGGCGTGTTTCTTTCGTTGCGTGTAGCTGGATATAATTACTGGCCACATTACGAGCTTGTTATTGGAACCTTAGGGGTGCGTGTTTCTAACCCGCGGGTCAAAAGTACGTGTTGTGGGGCTTAGGATGTTTGCAAGTAATGAATGTGAAGTGAATAATAAATTATAAGATATATATAGTTTTGAAATAAATTGAAACGAACGGCTTGAATTGGTCTTCTGCCGCTCTCTCACCCGTTAGCTGCAGACTCAGTGCGTGGCTGATCGTGAGCTTCCAAGGACAAGAGAGACGGGGTAGGATGGATCACCGTTAATATTTGAACGAAAAATTGAGACTTCGTGCAAATGCGCGGTATTGAAAGTTTGAAAGCTTGAGTTGAGTTGAGTTGAAAAGGCGTTTTGCTGGCGGCGTTTGTCCCTAATTAAACTTTGCGAGAGTGATACTGACCGATGCAAGCAAGGAGAAAGATTATCGACAATAGTTTTTATTTCATTGATATTGTAGAAGACCACTATAGTAGTCTTGCACCCACTCGCCCTCTGAAGCCGCAATTCGAACGACAAAATATTGCAGCGAATCGAACCAAGCACGTGGAAACAAATGTGCAGTGTTTCAAAAGGTATTCTCCCTTGCAATACGACAATGCCACATCCATATTCGATGAAGAGATGCATCTACAACTATCCCAAAGTGATACCAACTGCCCTGTAGGTAAAAAAATTACATGAGTTACAAACTGTTCAAGTTGGGAGCAGCGACCATCCCACAACAACCATGTCTATAAATAACCATCACAACCTAAATAATATATTGAATTAACATAATAACGTTAGAAGCTTAGGAATAAAGATGGGTCGCATGCAAATGATGATAAAGGAGGACTCAATTGACATTCTATGTCTGACTGAAACATGTCTGGAATTTGACATTACCAATACCTTCATCGAGATTGAAGGTTTCAATGTTATAGAAAAGATAGAGAAAGGAAAGAAGGAGGAACCGTGATTTTGTGTGAGAAGAATATACCCCTTTACAGGTGATGCAAAACGACGGGAATAAAGTTGATGACCTTTGGGTCAGCATACAGGTACGAAGAAATGATCGTTTGTAGCTGGTTCTCTTTACAGACCAACGAAAGCGAGCGTACAATCTTTTCAATACGTCGAAGATTTCGATGAGCTATCAGCTTGAGAAAGACGCTGTACATTTTGATTGATTTCATTGATGATTAGTTGAAACTGAAGTCCAACAATATGAAGCCAATTGTAGGCAAACTCGGCCTGCGTCAGCTCATAATAAGTGCAACAAGAATTACATCCTAATCCCGAACGGTACTAAATGTGCTCATTAGTAACAATCCGTCTTCCTTTGTCTCAACTGACGTAGAGCCGAATTTCTTCTCTGACCACCAAGAAAAAAGCTGCACAATGAACATCAAAAAATAGAAGAGACTGTCATTCAAAATTACCTGTCGTACAAAACGAAACTACTCTGTGAATAATTTCAGAGTGCAATTAACAGCAAACGTCTAGATGATAGCGGCGATACACAACACAGATGATGTCACAGCAAGTCCAGATACTCACTGATTATCTTCTCACATCTTTGAACGCTGTCGCACCAATAGAAACATAAGCAATGAAAAGCACGCCGGTTAAATGGATTACTGAAAAATTGCGGAAAGAAATTGCTCAGAAAAAATACTCAAAATGCAAAACAAAACGAAGCATTACTTGTTTCAAATTATTTAGGATTCAAAACAGAAAGGCAAACGAGAAGTCGTAAGAGCTAAACTTAAAAATCACCACGAAGAAATAGAAAAGTGCAAAAACAACCACAAAGAAACGTGGAATGTACTGAAAAGAAAAGTACCCTACAAAAAAAAAGACCCCCTCACCTTCTTATCCAAACCCTAAAGCAATAGCAGAGAAGTTTAACAATTTATTTGCAGGAGTCGGGAACAGGCTTTTGAAAAGGTAACCCATGACGCCGATCAAGGATTACAAAGCGACGAAACAAAGCCATCGAATCCAAAAGCCTTTTGTGGAGAAAGTGGCCAGGGGACAAACACCAAATGGAAACCAAAGCATTTATCGGAACACGAAGTAAAGTGAGCTATTTTGGCCTTAAATATCACAAATTCCACCGGAATAGACGGTAAAGCCTTACAATACTCAAAAGACTGTTTAACAGTTACCGTGCGCTATATCAGCAGTTATTAACACCTCCCTAGCAAATAAAACTTTTACAGAGTTTGGAAGCATGCAATCATAAAAACAATTCACAAATCTGGGGACAAGGATGAACAGTCAAACTTTAGACCGATCAGTCTTCTGCCAGTTCGATCAAAGATTCTAGAAAAGGTCATATCTATCCGGTTAATAGATTACCTAGAATCCATTAAGCTACTCTATGACCGTCCATTTACTTATCGGCGAAAATTGTCCAAAGAAGATGCACTAATGGGCATCACTGAAAATCGGTACAAAGACTTTGATAACGGGCAGATATCTCTGCTGGTACTGCTAAATTTGTCAAAAACATTCGACAGTGTAAGCCATAAAATTCTATTTGAAAAACTCCGTAACATAGGAATAGACTCATCTCGATTTGAACGTTATCTGATGAATCGGCGATAATCAGTTAAACTGGATAACAATATCATGTGAAGCCCAACCTAATTGCCTTTGGGGTCCCTCAAGGTTCGATATTCGGCCCATTACTGTTCCTTGTTTTCGTGAATGACATTGGCTGAAAATTATCTAGAAATCAAGCAAAAACGGTCATGTACGCTGATGTTCAAATATTACTTTCCCGAAAAACGTCAGATCTGAATGCGTTAAAAGACGACGCTGAGACAGCCGTAAGTAATCTGATATCTTGGTATGAAAAAAATTAATGCAGATATAACTCAGAAAAAAATGCATCTTATTCGGTTCAAACTAAAAAAAAATAGTTCCAATGAATTTCTCTACCACGCAAATCTGACATATTAGTTGAAGACAAAATTAAAAGTTTAAAAGTATGGTTTAATCTCGATTCTTTCTTCAAACATCACGTAACTACTCTGTGTTCGAAGTTGAACGGAACACTTTCGTTTATCATTACTGCAAAAAAATAATTGAATTTTAAATCAAGATTACTGATTGTCCATGCATGAGTTTTCTCTCATATCAATTACTGTCTTTCAATTAAGGGGAAATGCACCTAAACTCAGAGGGAGAAAGTGCAACGTTGTATAAACTTTGCTGATTGAATAACATGCGATGGTATAGCTTAGAAAACGAGACCACGTAAGTCCTCTTTTCGAAAAATTGCAATGGTTCAACATCGACAACAGACAAGCGCTCGTAGAGTCGATACGAGTACGTAAAGAGCTTATAGGAAAACATTCAACCGACAGCATAAGGAACATATTTTCTCGAAGAGAAATAAACAGTTGATTCACAATAAATATTGATACTTTGAACGTTGAACAGAGGAAAACGGAAACTGCCTGTAGAGCTTTTTTGATTACAGGACCACAATCCAGGAACAACCTCCCAGCAGGCCTCAAACATCTTCAATCAAACACATCATTCGTGAACAGCGACGGTTTTGTAGACAAAACCGTCGCTTTGTCTACAAATTTATCGTGAGCATCACCTAGTCGTTTCAATCCTGTAGTTATATTTGTGATTATCTATATGTTACATTGTACTTTATTTTTGCAAAATTTAAGTAGTCTATTCAGCCCTTGGTAATCGTATATTGTTTTCGACATAACTTTCATATATGTTAGCACATTTCGATTAAACCACATGTATTTTCCCAACTCAACCCCATGTATTCGTGACTACCGAACCACAGGTATTAGTGATTTCCCAAACCCATGTGACATATGTTTTCTATCTTGCTAATGATCATAATATTCTCTGCCAATTATCCTGGATGTCAACAAGCGTTTTATATATTTCTAAGTTTAAAATGTTTCATGTATCTGTATTTCTCTCTCTCTCTCTCTCTCTCT